>JBBYHM010000020.1:3988997-4007262 GCA_038381775.1 Adansonia rubrostipa | reverse complement strand
TAACAACCTGCTAGACTTTGCTGAACCCCTGTACTTCTCCAATGCTTTGCCTCTCTCAAAACTTCATCACTTCCCCCTCAATATTAATTTCCCTTAATTTCCAATTCTTCTCATCCGGGTCTCCGATTCTATCCTAATCATAAACATCGTAGGCTCATAGTCGAGTGAAAACAGTAAAACTCATAGAGAACATCATCCCCGTATGTGCACACAAGTCCACAAAAACAAATCCGCATTTAGATAATGAAACTACGGACATTATCAAACAGAAGAAAAAGAAATACACAGGGAAAAATTACAAGAAGTATAGCATATGGAATGCACTGCCTTAAAATGTACATAGAAAAAGATCGAAAAGCTGTTTTGTAAACAAAGACAACGCAAAAACTGTTACTTTAAAGTGTAAAAGCTGAGCTGGGTTTACAAATTCAATATCGCCATTCTAAACTACTAGACCTACGACTTCAGAACATCTTAAGATACAAATGCTTTGTTTAGAATGCTTAAACTGAGACAATTTCTCTCATTATATCGACATAGCAATACAGTAACTCGAAGCAGTGACGGAAAAACAAACTTATAGACTTCGAAGTATTGTTTTCAATTGAAACCAGACAGTGCAAATGAAATAAAACATAACATTTCCTGCTCAGTTTTCATAACTATACATCATGGAGTACTTAACAGTTGAAGTACAAAAGAATTATTATAGTTTCAGGGGCATTTTGACATTAATCCACTAGCAAAGAAACATGAAAACATCCTATTCAAGCAAAAGCCTCCACAAGAAATAAAAATAAAGGATTAAGTCATGAAACTATGTTGCTCCAACTTTTCATTTTTCTTGAAGTGAACATGTCCAAAACATTTCCGGCAATGCATGCGGAGCTATGACCCTACAAGTATATGAAAACACTTCAGAAAAAATTGAATATACTCATGTTGGACACAAACTCATATGCGACACTCAACCCCTAGTTTGAGTAATATAGAGCATAAAGCAAAGATGGATAAGCAAATAAATAAACTAATTCATGCTTCCAAAGGCCAAAAAAAATGTTTCATACTAAAGCAATTATAAGGCAAGCAACTTTCTTTATTTAATTTTTCCTTTTATTATCTCTTTGAGATAAAAATCCCATTTTTCCCTTTCACTTTGTTCTTTAATACCAATTCAATTCCTGAGAAAACTAAGTATAAAGTAAGCTTTATTCGATTCGATGCCATAACAATATCTCCTCTAACATCAACAAATGTAGCACTAAATGCAAGTTCAGTTCTGTGCACAAACAATACAACAAAAGCTGGTGCATTTTTGGTTTAAAAGTAATCATCCAGAAGTAAAAGTAATTAACCAGGACTATGATACTGCGACTCTTCATTTTTCCTGAAGGACTCATATCCGATACATATTTAGACATGCGTAAGGGGATGCGGTACTCCAAATATATAGAAAAACCTTTAGAAAAATTGAGCATACCTGTGTTGGAAACTCACCCTAAGTCCGAGTAACATAAAATCAGGAACCTTTAAGTTAAAATTGTCAAAAAGAGTACTAACTGAAACAGTAGGAGAGGAAAAGAATATCACAATTCAAAGAAATATCAAAGGAAATTAACATCATCCTAAAACAATGCAAAAACTGCATAATTTTATACCATAAAAAATTGATGTAACTAAAGTTGATAGTAACATACCATTTCTATCCAGCTATCATAAAAACATTCAGTATACTAAAAAAATTCAACTAACTTTACACTTTATTAGGGCTTTCAGCAACATTATTATCCACAAAAAGTAATTAAAATCATACTCTTCTAGATGAATTCAGAAGGAGAACTGGAATCAGGCTTCCCATTGTCACCTAATCCTCCAGGATGCTGCAAATTTTGTAAAACTTGAGGTGGTAAACCTCCCAAACTAGCTGCCAAACCATCATTTGCTGAACCATAAAACTGACAAAAGAGCCTAGCCATAACCCCAAGAATCTGCATTTGGTTATGGCATGCTTCCATATGCATTTGCATCATTGTTTTCTCATGCTCAATCTGCAATCCTAGCAACCTCTCCTTCCATTCCATCGCTTCCTCTTCGTGTTTCTCCTCCATTTTTTGCCTTCTCCTCCTCTCCTCTTCCAATTCCTTCTCTAACCTCAATCTTCTTTCAGTTTCCCTCCTAGCCTGAATCAACTCCCTTTCCTCCAACTCCATTTCCCTATCCTCCATCCTTTCCTCCCTCTCACTCCATAGTTTTTCCCTCCCAAACTCCAATTCCCTCCTCTTTTGCTCCCTTTCCATATCACCTTTCTCTCTTACAAACTCCCTTTCCTTCCTTTTCTCTTCCCTCCTCACCACCACATCTCTCAACTCCAAAACTTGTGCTCTAAGTAATCCAAACCCCTTACTTCCTCCTACACCTTTCCTTGATTTTCTAACACGAGAAATACCCATATCACCAAATTCCCTATCTCCTACAAACTCACCCTCAGGGCCGGGCTTTTCCTCACCACCATCGTCCCCATCTCCATCTCCATCTCCATCACCGTCACCATCAACACCATCATCTTCATCTTCCTCCTCAAAATCATCACTATCGATTGAAAACCCCAAGTCACAACAATCTTCAAACAAATCACTGCCATTACCATTACTTTCACTTCCTTTCTTCCCTTTAACTTCAAGCTCCACATCACCAAAAACCTCTTTATACTTCAAGAAATTTTCCCAATGATTCTCACCATCTTTCCAATTAAACTCATCCTTTGAAATCCTAATCTTCTGCTTCACCCCCAAATACTGGTGCCTCATGTTTTGGACCTTGATAGATACGTCACGCCAAGACCATTTGAAAGGGAAAGCAATGGGATCTTGAAGATGATGAACTGAGTTAACATGGTCGGCTATGGGCTTGAACTTTTTCTCTCTGGTTTTGAGTTTGGATAAAGTTCCTGAATTGAGAAGATCAGAGTATTTGGACAAAAGGGTTTGTTCTTCAAGCTCTGACCACTTCTTTCGTTTCATTTTTTTCTTTTCTTTTTGGGAGGAAAGATCTTCTTTAAGTGCTCTGGCTTGGTTTTGAAAATTATTTGAACAAAAGACTTGAACTTTGCAGGCTGTCTCTAAAAGACCAAGGGACAGAACTCAGAAGTAATTTGAGAGTGTTGGGATTGAATTTTTTAGCGTAAAATGCAAAAATAAATAAATAAAAAAAAATAAACTAGTAAAAAAAAAATTAAATAATGTGCCTGGCATTGGCCAACAGTGCAAAGTTTGAGGTGGCAAAAAGGAAACAAAGACAGACTTTTGGGACGTTTTTTAAAAGATTATTACATTTTTACCATTTTCCTTATCTTTTTTCCTATCTAAATTCTAAACCCCTGTGGAAGACCTAACAGGAGGAATGGAAGAAGCTCTTCATAGATGAGTTGAGAATTGAGGCCCAGCTTCAAAATCAAACTCAAAGACTGAAACCTTTTCACGAAGTTCCAATTGGAAAACACCCCCCCCCAAAAAAAAAAAAACAATGTCTTGTAGCTCAGTTTCTTCTTTTACTACTTCTCTCTTTGTTCCTCCAAAAATTTCATCTTTGTCCAATCATAAACGCAGATTCATCCACTGTTCTCTTGGTGGTACTTTTTTTTTTCTTTTCCTTTCATTTTCAATTTTAGTTTCAAACCTTTAAGATTTTATTTGTTACTTTGGGATTTTCTGATTTTTTTTTTCCTTTCTGTTTATGGAATGTTAAAAGACCAAGTTTGGAATATTAGAAAATTAGGAGCTTAAGCATTAAAACCTCTCTGTCTAAAGTGAATTGTGTTATTTAATGTGTTCTAGTTATGGGTTCATGGGACTAATTGAAATTCAACTATGGTTTTAGTTAATGAAACTCATTTCATGTCTGTTTTCTTTTTCTTTTTGCTGGTGGAAAAGTTGCATGAAATTATCAATGGGCTGATCTCAAATCTGGGAATTAGAAGCCTTTGTTTGATGTGATTGTGAATAGTGATTAGTTAATAGTATATAAGTTTTAGCTGAAGATTGGGAATGGTTGATTTGTTATAAAAATGCTGAAAGGTAGAACTAGAAATGTGTTGAAAATTGACATCAGCATTAGCTATATTTTGATGGGACCATGACAACATGATAGGATAATGACTCGCCTGCGAATGAGAACAACCATAGCATTGAAAGGCATTGGGAATTTTCTTTTGAAAAATTGAAGGAAAAAACTGGAAATAATTTTCTTCTCTATGTTCATGTCTGTCGTCGTTCTTAATTTTTACTTGTTATATGACAAAACTTGAGTAGCATGTTTGTTACTAATGCATGATGATGATCATGCAATTCTATGCTATTGTGGCATGTTTGATGTTTGATAATTGATTGAGAATGCGTAATAAAATTCGTCGGATTGAAATTGCCATCTTTTTGTCTGATTTCAGTGTGACATGTAGCTTCCATACATTTGCATCCCCTTGTATCCGAACATAGCATGTTTCGTTTTAACTAAATCATTCACACCGATGATTCCCTACCACTCTTATGCCTCATCTATTCTCTTTGATCAGGCCTAATTGCATTATTGAACCATATCTATGTTTTGCTGAAAATTGCTGTAAAATTCTCATTTAGGGACTGTAGTAGAACCCAAAGCTACCGGTGCTTCTGAACCCCTGTTGCTTAATGCTGTTCGAGGGCAAGGTGTTGAAAGACCACCAGTTTGGCTTATGCGGCAAGCAGGGCGGTACATGAAGGCAGGTTTTTTTTTTTTAAATTGGTGTGGTACAGATTTTTTTTCTTTATGTGCTGCATTTACTTTAGAGATTGCATACCTCAACTTTAATACGTCTGCTTCATGCTTCTACTATCAAATTCTTTTTGAAAATGGTTAAAAAAAAAATTATTGAATATCGATTATTTCCTTCGATAATCTAATAGAAGGATCAAAGTAGGCCATATGATAGTTCAAATGAGGATTCTATGGTGGACAAAGTATAGCCTAATTCCTAGCCATGGTGTTCTTTTATGGAGGCTCAAACATCCAAGTTCTAGTCATTAAAGAAAGAAAAAGAAGAAAAGAGAGAGTAGATCACTTGATGATGTGGAAAGAAAATTTCCTTAAAAACTTGCCACAAACTTAGACTTGGCAATTTTTTTTATTCGTGTCGTGTTCTTATATTTTCACTGGTCATAATCATGTTTAAAGTATTTTATGTTTTTCTCAATTTGATACGTTAATAAGAATTCATGTTATATAGATTTTGAAATGGTCGTGTATTCGTGTCGTGTTTGTGCCATTTCTTTGTGTCGTGTTTTAGTTATTTTTCCACTGTTGTGTTCGTGCATATAATGGTGCCATATCCAGAATTGCCAGGTCTAGAACTTGCCAATTTTCTAATAACCTTGCTTTTTTTATGCTTCTATGAGATTAAGCGGAAATGAAAGTAGACATTTTCCAAAATTTCTATGCTATTTGTTTATTTCTCATAATTTCAATGTTTGCATCTCTCCTTTTTCTCATCTCGAACAAGTGAGTAGGTCATTGCTGTTTGTTTCATGTTCCATCTCTTTTTCAATTATGCCTTACTTTGAATGTTGAATATTGTAGAGCTACCAAATTATCTGCGAAAAATATCCTTCCTTTCGTGAAAGATCAGAAAATGTTGATCTTGTCGTTGAGATTTCATTGCAGCCATGGAATGTTTTCAAGCCTGATGGGGTATGATTTTTTTCCTTTTTGTAATCATTTTTAACTATTTTTCTTGAATGAACATTTCTGATTTCTGTTTTATTTTTCTTAGTTAAAACCCCATTCTTCCGCACTAAGTTGCTCCGACTCTTTATTTATTTATTTTTTTTAAGTACCCTTGTCCGATACATATCCGGTTATGTGTACGGGATATGATTCTCCAAAGACCCTTCTAATACACGGAAATCTTGGAAATTTTTAAAGATACCTATGTTGGACGCATACTCGTGTCCTACACTAACACCTAAGTCTGAGTAACATAGCTTAGGCAATTTCGGTATTGAGAGGCTTCGGTAGACTTTTATGTTCTTTTGACAAGAAAGCCAACCCGTACTCCCTTCTTTTCTCATATTCTTGTTGCTCTTTGCAGGTTGCAAGTTATTAATCCTTTTGAATTTTGAATCATTGTGTATTGTGACAGGTCATTTTATTCTCCGATATTCTAACTCCTCTCTCGGGAATGAACATACCTTTCGACATCGTAAAAGGCAAAGGTCCAGTTATCTTCGACCCTCTAGCCACTGCTGCTGATGTTGATCAAGTGAGAGAATTCAGTCCTGAGGAGTCCGTTCCATATGTTGGCGAAGCATTGACAATCTTGCGGAAAGAGGTCTATGTCTACATTTCTTATAGTATCATCTTAATTTGAATTTCTGATTTCTCATATTTTCCCATTATTTCACGGCTTGTTTTACATAAGTAAAACATTGATGTACCATATAGGATTTTTCCACATGCATCCATTGTGCGTTTGGAATGTTCTTAGGCAGGAAATACAAACAAATAATGGAATTAAACAACCAATGTTAGTTAATTGGAGAAGTTGGTTAACCTTAATGTTCCCAAACCAAAAGGTTATCCATAGGCGTCTCTGCAGTAGTGTCTTACTAGTTTGCCTCTATGATAACCAATTGAATTCAAAATAGTTATCCTCTAACCCTTTCAAAATCCCTTGCTTCACCCCTCTATGCTTAGAAGTATTTAGTTTCTGACTTCTACTATTGTTTTGTACCTATATTACTCGGACTCGGGTGTAAGTGTCGGATACAAGCATGTTTAATTTTATCCAAGTCTTTCCATGTATTTGAAGGGTCCTTGCAGGGTCATATCTCTGTAGTCATGTTCGAAATTGTGTTAGACATGGGTGTCGGACACAGGTTCAAAAAAATCAAGAATGCTGTATGATTGTTTGATAACTCGGGAAACATTGATACTGCTCTTGCCCACTTAATGGTGCATTTCGGTGAATTTAAAAGCTTGTGTATACTCACCCCTTTTCTTTCTTTTGTCAGGTAGATAACAAAGCTGCAGTTCTGGGTTTTGTCGGTGCACCGTTCACTCTAGCATCATATGTGGTTGAAGGTGGTTCATCAAAGAACTTCACGAAAATAAAAAGATTGGCCTTCTCTCAACCCAAGGTAGTTTTAGTTCTGTTTCCCCAGCATCTGAGACCAACTGGAGTGATGTTTGTGTTTGTTTTCTTCTGGACTTGGTCCTTGTCTAATACCTAAGTTACTCGGACTTGGAGTGTTGGAGAAAGATATGTGTCTGACGTCTGGGTACTTAAAGAAAAACAAAGAGTCAGAGCACTATTTAGCAAATAGCATTGATTACTGAAACAATGAACTCCAGCCATCGACATTAAAGTTTTCTGTCTGCTACGTTAGATGTTAATATCCATTGAACAACGTTATTGACTGGATTCATATTGACCACATTTTCCTCCTTCAGGTACTTCATTCTTTGCTTCAGAAATTTGCAACCTCCATGGCGAAGTACATTCGATACCAAGCTGACAGTGGAGCTCAAGCTGTTCAAATTTTCGACTCTTGGGCAACAGAGCTAAGTCCGGTTGATTTTGAGGAGTTCAGCCTGCCGTATTTGAAGCAAATTGTCAATGCTGTAAAACAAACCCATCCAGATCTTCCTCTAATCCTTTATGCAAGCGGATCTGGGGGCTTGGTCGAAAGGCTAGCTTTAACAGGTGTGGATGTAGTTAGCTTAGATTGGACTGTTGACATGGCTGAAGGTAGAAGGCGACTCGGACATGATATTGCTGTCCAAGGAAACATTGATCCCGGAGTTCTTTTTGGTTCAAAGGAGTTCATCACCGATCGGATACATGATACCGTGAGAAAAGCTGGGAAAGATAAACATATATTGAATCTTGGTCATGGGATTAAAGTAGGTACTCCTGAGGAAAATGTTGCCCATTTCTTTGAAGTTGCTAAAGCAATAAGGTACTAAAACCAATAAGGTATTAACTAATTTCCTTCCAAGTAAAGTTTATGCACGTTTAGGTTATTTTTTCTGGCCCCTGACTTTTCATTCATATTTCTATTGTTCCATCGTGGAGAAACATACTGCAGTAATAAAATCATTGACAGCTTCAATTCATAAAGTCTAGGAGCAGGTATGTGCTTGACACAAGTCTGCTCAATTTTTTTTTTTTTTTTGAAGTTTTTCCATAGTTTGGAGGATTGTATCCCATGTCCGAATATGCGTCGGACATGAGTACTTAAAAGAAAATGAAGAGTCGGAGTAACATATAGATAAGATACTCCACCATCCCCTGCCATTCTTATACTAGCTTTGATTCAATTTATTGAGTCATGCTTGGTTAGGGATTTGGATACATAGTTCAAGCTATTCATTGCCAAATTAACTTAGAATCTACTATTTGTTATATTATGATAGAGTTCTTTTTTTCCCACAAGCATTAGCCTCAATATGTGCTATTTTTTTCTTGAATACATTTAGAGAAGGTTGGGAGCAGTATTTGTGTTGGATGTCCAAATTGGTCGTAGTATTTTGATAGGAAACCTACATAATAAAGATAGTTAGAGATGTCGGAGTTGGTGCTCTAGCATGTGCTCTGATAATAAGTTGAGAGGTACGATATAAATAAACAAGTAAAGAGCGTAAAGAGAATAATCCGTTTGTCTCTATGGAGGCTCTCACCTTTATATACAAAGCATAAAAATACCCTTCGTGTCCTTTACAAGTATAAAAACTTGTAGTTTACTTGTCATTTCATTGCTAGATTAACATCTGTTAGAACTTAGAAGGTTGACAGAAGTTTTGTTTGGTTTGGTTTTGTTTGTTGTGTTTATATGCTTGAGCTAACTAGAAACCCTAAATTTGGAAGTATCCTTTTCATCCAAGGCATTGCTGGGGCCTTCCCGTTCCTTGAGTTCGAATCTCCTTGCTTTATAAAGGTACAATCCAATCTTTGACCAGTTTGTGTAGGATCATTTTTCCCTCAATCCTAGCCCCCTAGTTAAGGGCATCGATTGTGGTTTTGTTGAGGGCTGGTACAAATTGAGAATGTATTCCCATAGACAGCACTTTTCTTGATACAAGGATTGCTGGATTGCATTTGATATAAGTTCTTGTCTGCTTCGGGGGTTTAAGTACTGTTTTCACAGTTTGATCATTTGAGAAAAGCAATTCGATAGATAAAGGGTAACATTTCTTCGCAAAGTTACAGTCCAATCTTTGAATAATTTACGTGGGATCATATTCTAACTTTACATTTTTCGTGTGTTCCTTTTCAGCTTTTATAAAGGCAATGATGATATAATAAGATAGAAATCTGTGATAGGAATCACAATCTCTGATCCTACCTCCATAGCAGTGTGATAAAAACAACAAAATTTGATAATGAAGTTTGCAGCTCGGATATCTTTACAGTATAAAGGATGACTCAAAGTCATTTGAACCATGCTGAAATGATCTTATTGGACAGAAAAGGAGGCAAGATTTCAAAGTATAATTTAATTGATTCGTTTTACTATTGTGACTTGCAGCTCAGCTTATAATGGCAAATAGGTCAAAAATAGAATCTGATCATTAAGCATTTGGGTTTAGCTCCAAAAAAAAAATTATAGGCAGCTTGACCTACTAATTTGTTTGTTAGTAATGAAGTTGTCCAAATTATGAAATTTTAAAGCATTGCAAGATATGCCGAATATGCAGATAGGCAACTTCCACTGAATTTTCCAGACAAGACAAACGATATTTGATCAGACCTTCCAATCATCAATTCCACTCAGCAAATATGCTAATGCCACCTAATTATCTTTCTGCATTTTATATAGTTTACACATGAATGGCCTCTGTGTATATTGGTACGATCATATCGTGATTTGAAATTTGATCTTTAAATTATTATTAAAAAATATTAAAATATTAAAAAATTACTTTTATAATTAAACTTAAGCAAATACTTTTATTAAGTCTAATCATAATGGTTGAGGGCAGAGGGTGGAGGACAATGGGGCCAACAAGGAAGGTACCGACCAACCCCACAAACCACACAAATGTTGGCTAGATTTTTCAAATTTAAGATGTGGGTCCTTAAGTCCAAGGCAAATTTCAGGGCACAATCAACCCTTCCAAGACCTGACACCAATAATACAAGTCAAATCACAATAATTTTAAAGACTCCGATACCATGCAGTCATTGTTTGTCCACCAGATTCCGTTCATGTTTCATGACGTCATCCGTCGACTAAGTAGTCCGTGAAAAGCAACCAGCTGCAATGATAAAAAACGCTGCTCAACAACAGTTCCAATCTTCATTGGTTATGCTTCAACAACTTGGATGAAAGTTAATAGCTTAACCTCACATTTAAAACAAGGAAAAAATAAGAAAAAAAAGGGGAACCTACCATTTCTCTTGAGTGAAAAAAACTAAAAAAAGTAAAAAATTAATTTGAATTGTAATCTTTAATTGAGTTTTGGTTATATTTTTAGGAAATTTGGTTTAATTTCGTTCAATTTTTATATGATTTGATTTGATTTTTATTCAAGTAAAAATTAAATATATTCAATTCGATTTGATTTTAATTTATAAGTTAAAAATTATAATTATATGAATCAAATCGAATTTTATTTTTACATAACTTTTACAACATAAAAATAAATATATTTTATTTCTAATTAGTGGAAAACTTTAAAATCTTATAATATGTTTTAAAAAATAAAAAAAAATTGAAACGATGAAATTGGGTATGAATCGTTTCGTTTTTATATAATATTTGATATTATTTGTAAATAATTAAAATAATAGGCATGAACTTTTTTTCAAAACCAAAATGAGCAGTAATCACCTGTACATTTCCCAAATCCTTTCTTTGGTTTTCTCTCAACCCTTTTAGGGTGACCTTTTGTTTTCATTCTTAAATAAAAGTTGTGTTATTTTCCTTTTATGTTAAGCATAATGTGTTTGATCTTTGAAGCAATAGCTGAAGATTTTGAAGTTTATTCTAACAAAAATGGATACTGATTTCCATTTCCCAAAGTAACCGATTGTTAATTAATCCCCCCCGCCCTCTCACCATATGATTTTTATCACCATTGGTAACTGCAATAAAGCTTGCATGTCAGGTTTTTGACTGCAGTAAAAAAAAATAATAAAAAGGGCTTTTGTCCTAACCCACAACTCTCATAAGACTTCTTTATATACGCCCGTTGTATGTGTCATCTCTATACCCCACCACCACCACAACCACCATCACCGCCACCACCTCCAAAGGCCATCCTCCGCCTCTTCTTCTTGTTTTTCTTTCGAAAGTAAGTTTGGGTTCTTTCTTCTTTCCTAAATTCCGTTGCTTTTCTTCACTTTTTTTTTGGGGGGAGGGGGGGGTTTAAGTTTCTTGATCTAATTTGTACTCCTGGACTTAAGGCCAACGGTTTTGCTTGTATCTGTTTTCTCATTGTTGAATCATGTTCTTTCAGTGAAACTGGTGGATATATTAAATGTTTGTTTCTGGCTATTTTTTTTAAATCTAAGCTAACACGAATTTGATCAAGAAACAAGGTTCTATTCTCTGATATCTACATTTTATTTGCTTAGAATTTCGTTTTTATCTTCAAGATTTAGCTCCAGAATTCATTGTTTATGTTGTCCATATCTGTTGTTTCATTATCCAGGAAATCACCTTATTTATTATCTTCAGTGTCTTGATTATGTTAATGAAATATTGTGGTAGCGTAAGAGTTTGTTTCCATATCTTTAAAACATCCTTTAGTTAGGCATTTTCCAGTTTCCACAAGAGAGATTACTTCATGAGTCATGTTACTCGAACTTGAATGCGAGAGTCGGATACGGGTACATGTATCGCATAGGTATGTTAAATCTTTTCCAAGATTTTCATGTATTTGAAGGATTTTAGAAGATCATATTCATATACTCATGTCTGGATATGCATCGAATACGTGTATTTTAAGAAAAACAAAAAGTCGAAGCAACATAGTTTATAAGTATGGCTTTAAATTGTAAAACACTAGCTGCTAAATTTCTTATGCATCAGTTGATCTTGTTCAACCATACGAATCATGATGTCTGCAATTGAATCTATGGATTTGGAGATAATATAAAAATAATGAAAAAAAAAAAGGCTGATTATCTGCCTGAGACACCATCACTGATCTGCACTTTTCATAAACTGGGCTTTGATACCAACTGTTACATGGCCATTAATTTGCGAGTTTGGTGAACTTCAAAACAATGATGCTTCTTCTTTTTCTTTCTTTTTTTTTTAGAATAATGTTGATTTAATTGTCTTTGAGTTTGCAACCAACTGATCCAAGGCAATAATACAAAGTACAAGCAGTTTATCTGGTTTATATAGTTATCTGCCGTTAATTTTAATGGCTCTGTGTATAGTTAATCTAATTAATCTAGTTATTTAGCCGGTTTTTTTACGATTGCCTTAAATTCTAGTCAGTTTTAAGCATTTTATGCATCACACAAGTTTTATTAGATCATATTCTTTGATTCTAGAAGATGCCATGGTCTGATTTTGCATTATTACTTATGTGATTTAGTTTACGAAGAAACAAGATATGGCTAAAAAATAAGCTTTTTAATGATTCGTAAGCACATTCAATAATTTACATTAGAGATAATTGCGCTCCTACTCTGGAGTCCAGACTAAAAGCTGAACGTTTAGGACTGAAGTGGAAAAAATACATTGGAAGTCTTGTGTTTGATGGCTACTATGTTATCACTGGTTACTAGCACATAGTTGAAAATTTGATGCATCATTGAACTTTTCATTATCTTTGTTTGGTTCTAATATTTGTAGTGATTTTTCTATTCATTTCCCTACTTGAAGCATGGGCATGAATTACAGAATATATGTTGCATATATATATATATATATATATATATATATATGATGCCTTCCAGCTGATTTAATCATTGTCTACTTGCCTCTTTGTGTCTTTCAGACAGCATCCAGACAGGACGAGGGAATGCAGAAAGATGTGCTGGCATGCTGTGAACTCTTTATCTGAATCCCATAAGGTTTTGTCCAGTCCTGAATTGCCCTTATTCGACCTCGATGATGTTGGATGCTCTACAGACAACAGATTCATGCCCTGTGTCCGAATTCTTAATAGAGTTGAAAATAAAATTTCTGTCATGTTGATGGATGACCTTGTTGAAGACGGTTGAGTTCTCCTGTTATAGCCACTCCCGCTCTTTTTGAGGATATATATAATTATTACTGCAGGAGATAGTACTTTATTGGAGTGTGTTACGATTTGAACTTTAGAATGGAAAATAAAGGGAAGGTGTTGATGCAAAAGTATGTATTCGGAAGATTGTTAGGGCAAGGAAACTTCGCTAAAGTTTACCATGCAAGGAATATCAAAACTAGCCAGAGTGTGGCCATTAAGGTCATTGACAAGGAGAAGGTTTTGAAAGTAGGGATGATCGATCAAACCAAGAGGGAGATATCAGTTATGAGCCTGGTTAAACACCCCAATATCTTGGAGCTTTACGAGGTCATGGCGAGCAAGAGCAAGATTTACTTTGTTATGGAATACGCCAAGGGTGGCGAGCTATTCAACAAGGTATCGAAAGGAAAGTTGAGTGAAGACATTGCAAGGAAGTATTTTCAACAACTGATCAGTGCAGTTGACTTTTGCCACAGCAGAGGTGTTTATCATCGGGATTTGAAGCCGGAAAACTTACTTCTGGGTGAAAATGGAATTCTGAAAGTATCGGATTTCGGTTTGAGTGCCCTTGCGGAGTCTAAGCGTCAAGATGGGTTACTCCATACGACTTGCGGAACCCCTGCCTATGTAGCTCCTGAAGTTATAAACAGAAAGGGTTATGATGGAGCCAAATCCGATATCTGGTCTTGTGGGGTGATCCTCTATGTTCTGCTGGCTGGTTATTTGCCATTTCATGATTCAAATGTAATAGCAATCTACAGGAAAATAAGCAAGGCAGACTACAAATTTCCTAATTGGTTTTCACCTGAAGTGAGCAAACTGCTGTCAAGAATCCTCAATCCTAATCCTAAAGCTAGAATTTCAATTGCAAAAATGATGGCAAATCCTTGGTTCAAAAAGGGATTTAGCTTGAAACCAATTCAGAGAAAAGTTGAAAAGGAGTTGGCTCCTGTCGATATTGGCACAGTTTTTGGTTCTGAGACTAACTGCAGTGCATTTGAAACAAAGAAAGACATGGCCAAGGTCACAAATTTGAATGCCTTCGACATTATTTCCTTATCGAGTGGATTTGATTTGTCTGGATTATTTGTAGAAAACGATGAGAAGAAGGAAGTACAATTTACTTCCATGCATACCGCCTCTGCCATCACATCTAAACTTGAGGACATTGCTCAGAATTTGAAGTTAAAAGTTACGAACGATGGAGGGCTGATGAAAATGGAAGGATCAAACGGGGGTAGAAAAGGCGCATTGGGCATCGATGCAGAGATATTCGAGTTTGCTCCATCTTTCCATTTAGTACAGATGAGGAAATCCAATGGTGACACATTGGAGTTTCGAAAGACGTTGCAAGAGCATGTTAGACCAGCTCTCAAGGACATTGTTTCTGCTTGGCAAGGCGAGCAGCTGCACTCATCCTAACCATCTTCATGCTGAACTGTCTTCGAGTTTATTTGTAGAATGTTTTATGTTTCACTTTCTTGAATCATTTGTAGCCAATTCGAAGTCAGATTTCTTGAAGTCCTAATTGAAATGCCTGAGCCCATTGAGAGATTTTGGCAGTTGGGTGTTGTTTAGTTGCTTTGTTAATGTTGTGTTTTGTGGTCACTCAAATTATTTGAGTGATTAGATATTTGGTTTTCAACTAATGTGCCATGCAAAGGCTCTTTGGCTTTGCAGTTAATGTCTGAAAAACAATCCACCTTTGCTTCTCGTTTATTTCAACCCTAAGTAATCTATGTGGTAACCATCAAGCATGAGAACGGCAACAAATGCAATAATCTAATAATGAGGGAAACGATGTTATAGATATTAAGATTTGACTTTTAAATTTGTTGAATGTCATTAGAAGTATTCATAGATTGAGTTAGACTCATGTATAGTATTAAAATTATATATATTCGTCCAAACTTGATCTGATAAATTGTGGCTTTAAATTTTATCCAAATTTATTCATATTTTTAAATAGATAACCAATCCTTTTAGGTCTATCCAAATTATTTTTAAAAAAAAAAAATTTAAAAGTTATTTTTATTTAATCTTTTGTAATTTTATATTTTGTTCCTTTATGAAGTTCTTAAATATAGATAGCTTAACATATTTTTTAATATTTACATTGTAATAATTTATATTTAATCTTTATATGATATAAATCGTATTATATGTAAAAAAAAAAAACATTATGTTATATAATTGAAAAATAGGTTAGGTCGAGCTCGAATGTTGGAGTTAAGAGACAACTCATTTTTTAAATGGGTTTTTTTTTTTTTTTTTGCTCAAAGTCCATTTCTTTAACTCAATATTTTTGTTCAAATCTTCCTAAATATCTAACAGACATTCGAGTTTGAGCAAATAGCACGACCCTTAAATAGGCATAAATATCACCTATTAAAGGTAGTTGTACAAACCAACTAGACTAAACCGGGTAATTTTTGAAGGCTTTTTTAAACAATGTATTATATGATTTTATGTGGCCCTGGCTTAGTATTAACTTATTTTTGATTGAATTGTACTTGTACTGTAATTTCCACTCTATATGATTAAGAGCATATTGCTCTTTTATAAAGTGTTCGTAAATATACAAGACTACAAGAACATAAACTTTTATGTCGAAAAGCTTTAAAAAAAGAAATAATGTTCATATAATTTAGATATTTTATTATCAATTTTGTAAAGCTTAATGCATTTATGGATACTGTTCTTCAAAAAAAATAATTAGGCATTAATAATAGAATTAAGGCACATTGAATATGATGAAGAAAGATGAAGTCAAGGATGCAATATCAAAAGTATCTTCTAGTTTTGAATTGAAAATTTTGGTCGGGTCGGGTTTGGATCTTGGTTTTTTCATTCGGGTTGGGTTAGTTCGATCCAACCTTATGATTTAATTAATAAAAAAATATTTTGACTTAAATTTAATTGTAAAAATATATAAATATTAATATAAAAATATATATTTTAAATATTAATTCAAGTTTACATGCTAGATCGAAGAATTTAAAAAAAAATTTTGAGTTGGGACTGATCTAGATTATTAACATTTCTGATTACATATACTCCTTGAAGTACATTTTAAAAAATTAAAAAAATTAATTAAAAAATAAATGGGATATATATAAATTTGATTCTCGTTCGTGAAGTTAAAAATTTCACAAGATATCAAAAATCGAACTCAAATTTTATCACTAGAACAAAAAGAAATTCTAAGCAAGAATTTCTTCCAAATTTAGTGTTCTTCGGCAACTAGGAATCCTAGATAATGAAGGACTAGGATTTCCAAAGCCTTACAACTTTTTTTTATATATATATAAACACTCTTAGCCTAGCCTTCACATATCATCTTAAACCTCTGTTTTCTCTGTTTTTTCGCTTTCCGCCGCTTTTCGCTCTGTTTTTCTTCCCTTTGTAAAAAGATGGCTGCTGCAAACGCAACAACTCCATCCTTAACGCCGCAAGAAGTGGCTGCCGTGTTCGTGGACCGATACTATTTCCTGCTCCGTGATTTCCCTGGGGAGATTCACAAGTTTTATCAAGATTCGAGCATGGTTTGCCGGTTGGGACCCGATGGTGCCATGATCAGCTTCACAACCATGGAGGAAATCGAGAAACATGTTCTTTCTTCCTTGGATTGCAAGCAATACGATATTGTTTCTTGTGATTCGCAATCTACTGCAAACGAGGGAGTCTTCATTGTCGTTGTCGGCTGCTTCACAATGAAGAATGACCAGATGATTAAGTTCAATCAATCCTTCATCCTTGCCCCCATGGAAAGAGTCAATGGATACTTTGTCTCGAATGATATTCTGAGATTTCTTGACGAGCAAGAGACAATGACTATTCGTACCGGAGATGTTCCAACTGCCGTTTCGAGTTCGACACAAGATGATGTGCCAGTCAATGATGTTCTTGGAGAAGTCGGCCCTAACAAGTGTCCCCTTGACGAGCAAGAAACAATAACTCTTCCTTCGACTGCAGTTTCAAATTCGACACAAGATGATGTGCCAACCAATGATCATGTTCCGGGTGAAGTTGCTCCTAAGAAGAGCTTCCTGTCAGTGGTGCATGCTTTGAATGAAAACAATGCTCCGTTTCAGGTGGCACCAGTGAAAAAATCTGTCAGAATAGCCCCTCTGGAGACGAATCTTAACCAGAAAAGTGACTTGGAAAGGAAGAAAAAAGCCATGGATATGGAGAATGCTAAGGGAACATCGATATTTGTTGGGAACTTGGCCATGGATTCAAAACCCGAAGAACTTTATGAAGCTTTCAAGAGTTTCGGATCAGTTAAACCCGATGGAGTTCATATTAAAACTGATAAGGAGAACAGATTGTACGCTTTCATCGAATTTGAGTCTTCAACTTCTGCACAAAGTGCAATCCAAGCTTCTGTCATCCGAATTGGAAACCGAAATTTGAACATCAAAGAGAAGAAACGTCATGAACCTGGAAATCCCAAGCTTTCTCAAGGGTCCATCAATGGCAATGGCAATTTCAGGAGGGGTAGGAGTTTCACCAGGCGTAATGGACCAGCTAATTGACGAGTTTTTTTTTTTTTTTTAATTCATAAAAGAACATTTAACTTAGATTGTGTTGTTTTAAGATTAAATATAATTCAAAACAGATTTTTGGTTTTGCCTTTTGTCTACAGAAAATTCATGTTCTTGCTTTTATTTGTCAAAAATCTCCATAAAATTCAAGTCTGAAGTATAACAATTGTAGTTTTCTTTAAACATTAAAATTATTGGTTTTAAAAACACATGACAATGAATATATATATATATATATATATATATATATAAAATTATAAAGCTTCCTCTTAATTGAAGAAAACTACTCTTATTACGTTTCAATTGTGTTCTAAGTAATTTTGCATGAAAAACATTTAATTTAATTGAATTTCTTGGAATTTTAAAAATTTAAGTTCAATATATATATTTTAATTTTCTATTAAGATGTATCATATAATTGAAAATGTTGTTTTCAATTAAAACAAAACAATATTTAAACCAATGCAATTCATGTTAAATGAATTTCTTTTTTTATTAAA
>JBBYHM010000020.1:3966217-3979080 GCA_038381775.1 Adansonia rubrostipa | reverse complement strand
TAAAAACGAAAATTTAGCAAAAGAGATCAGCCCTAAATCTATAAAGTGACATTGATCTCGTACAACATGTGATTTTTTTTTCCAAAACAATATATATATATATATATATATATATATATATAATAGAAAGCTTTGCCATTATTCTCAAGTTAGGAACTAGGCTTCATATTTTTTGGTTTAGAGAATTAATTTGTGGATCCCTTTATGCATGGATGGAGAATCATCAAGTGAACAAATTTTTGTAATGCTCCGGTTCTGCATTTAGCATACATTTCGTTCTTCGTCTTTTGAGAATATATGACCTCTTGTTCCACAATATTTAACATTACACGCTAAAAGTGGGTTGGCTGCGTGAGTATCCCCAGTGTTCATGTTCATGGCTGCAGGTGCTTGCATTATAATTTCTGATAAGAAAAGTGGAAAAATGTGGTAGTCATGTTGATCGAGTATTCTGATTATCCATATCATGTTTTCAGGCATGAACTACACGCTGATAACCGACAATCTGATTGTGGGCTCTCAGCCGCAGAAACCTGAAGATATCGATCATCTGAAACACGAAGAGAAGGTGGCGTATATTCTGAACTTGCAGCAGGACAAGGACATTGAGTATTGGGGAATCGACTTGCAGCCTATAATAAAAAGATGTCGACAACTGGGAATTCGTCATATGAGAAGGCCTGTAAGGAAAATTTTCTGCACTTGCATTAATAATTTATTCATTCAGAAATAAACAAATTGGATGAAGAAGACTCCGCAATGAAATTTGAAGGAGTCAGAGGAAAAGGCAGGCTGGCTTTGTTCAGGATGAACAATTAATCCTTGGAAGTTAGTCCCAAAAATATAAGATTTATATAAAGAATAGGATAAATCCTCTTTGCATATCAGCAAAAGATAAAACGAATGAATCGTGTAATAACTTGTAAGGAAGTTTGATGTTTTCGGATGCCGGAGTTAATACATATATATTTTGCATTGGCAGGCAAAAGACTTCGATCCGGATTCCTTGAGAAATGAATTACCCAGAGCTGTTTCTTCATTGGAATGGGCAGTTGCTGAGGGAAAAGGAAAAGTATACGTGCATTGCACAGCCGGTTTGGGGAGAGCTCCGGCAGTGGCAATTGCCTATATGTTCTGGTTTTGCGACATGAATGTAAGTCCTTAAACGATTCTATATTTCATCATCCGCTGCCTCAAATTCTACAACATAATTTTCATATCTGAGTTATGAATTTCAGTAATTACAAAGTTTTATCGCTTAGTATCTCTGTCATAACTGTCAGCTAAATACGGCGTATGAAGCACTGACTGCAAAAAGACCTTGCGGACCAAATAAAAGAGCGATACGAGGAGCCACCTACGATCTTGCTAAGAATGACCCATGGAAGGAGCCCTTTGAAAGTCTTCCCGAACATGCTTTTGAGGGAATAGCAGATTGGGAGAGGAAGTTGATTCAAGACCGCGTTCGTTCCCTCCGTGGGACCTGATTAATCTTGGTTAGCATTTGTTTATCTTAAAGCCGATTCAAAATTGCAAGGCAACCGAAATCCGAAATCCTAGGCATTTGCTTGTAGGATGTTGATGATGATCAGAAAATTACTCGGTTGATTCACCAATATGATCCGATTTTTATAGTAACTATTTGTCATAAACTGTTTAGTACAGGAATTCAAGCAGCTCATAAACCATAAATAAAGCATAGAAAGAGAATTCAAAGCATGGTTTATATTGTTATTAATGTTGTATATACTATACCACTAATTATCAGATATATTTAGATAATGCATTGCATGCTGAACCGTTGCAGATAATAGTAATGCAACAATGAGGATAAAAAATTTCAGATATAGGTGAGGGTTACATCAGCAATTTAAATTACGATTGCAGACGCTCTTTCAGTTATGTTATGTTTGTCATGTTTTATTGTAATTTTGGATATAATAAATATTTTTTTAGTCAATTGCAATAAATATTGATGGCAAAAAGAATCGAAATTGTAATTGCAATAAATATCGATTATGAATGTTGATCGGAAAAAACCGAAATATTGACAGAAAAAACCAAAATTATGAAATAACAATATTTCACCTTGAGGATTAATGTTGCAGCTTTTCTCAACTCTCTGGTACCTGTTCTCAATCCATCTGAGAAAATAATTCAATTTCGATGCGTGCTGATCAGATTGACCATAACTACATAAATTTACAGTTGATCAGATATGAACTTTAAAAAAAAAAAATGGCTAGCTTCAAAATCTTGAGTCCATTGTTTGGATTCAATTCGGCTCAAATCTCTGGTTCCTGTCATTTTCTCAAAAATTTTAAAAAACAGTAAATGGAGAGAACAAATAATCATTCCATTTTTAGTCTCTCTTTTTTTTTTTTCTTATCTCCCACATTTATTAAATTTTGTCTGGTGATCTTCAGAATAATTAGCCAATTAGGGTGTTATTGAAGCAATAAGACAAAAGTAAAGGAAATATTCTCATGTCTAACATGAACCTTTTTCATATCTGCTTCCTAGTTCAAAATTAATTTTTCTTACTTATGAGTTACGTTGTTCCGACTCTTCATTTTTGCTGACTTATTTTCAGATATGCGTATGAAGATATGACCTTCCAAATATATAAAAAACTTAGAAAAATTGAACATATCAATATCCGATACTCAAACCCGAGTTTGAGTAACATAGTTTACAGGTTTGAAAATGCCTCCATGATTTCAGATTCACCTCCTTTCTTCTCCATATTCCTCCAAAGGCTATGTAATATCTCATAAATCTCCATTGTTCTTAGGGATGATGAATCTCCTGAGAAGAAAACATCAACCTTATCCCTCAGTTCAATCCAACTACATCCCGGATTTTTCTTCAATCCCTTCTCTTTCATCGTTGCTCGTATGTTCGCAGCCTTGTCCCATAATTCAGCTTCTCCGTACAAATGTAACAGTTGAACATAATTGCTGCCCCTGTCTGGTTCCATTTTCAGTAAGTTACGAGCTGCCAGTTCGCCAAGCTCCACATTAGAATGGGCTCGGGAGGCACACAACAAACTCAACCAAACACTCCGATCAGGTTCGATGGTCATGGCTTTTACGAAATTATAAGCATCGTCCAAACGTCCAGCGCGACCAAACAGATCAACAATGTTCACATAGTGCTCCATTTTAGGTTCAATCCCATGCTCCACTGTCATGGATTGAAATATATTGTGGCCTTCATGAACCAGACCAGCATGATTGCAAGATGCAATCAGGGAAAGAAAAGTGACATCATCAGGTTTTATTCGACTGTTCTTCATTTCATCGAATAATGACAGTGCTCGAATGCAATTCCCGTGAGATCCATAACCAGCAATCATACAATTCCATGAAACTAAATCTTTCCGAGACATATTCTGAAATATATATTCTGAGTATTTTAAGAATCCGCACTTAATATACATATCCATCAATGCATTCTCCAGCTGAATATCGGATTCAATCTCCAGTCTAACAAGATATCCATGGATGATCTTCCCATTAAGTAAAGCTGCTATGGACGAAACTGCAGCGAGAACACTTGTAATGGATACAGAATCTGGATAAAAACCAAGCTGAACTATCTTAGAGAAAAGCTTTATAGACTGGTCAGGCAGGCCATTTCGGCAATAGCACGACATCATGGAATTCCAAGCAACAATATTTTTGTCTGGCATATCTGAGAATAAATTTTCAGCCATATCTGTGAAACCACATTTTGAATACATATCAACAAGGGAAGTAGCAACATAAACATCTCGGTCCAAACCACTTTTGATAACATATCCGTGGAACATGCACCCTGAATCCACATTCTCCAATCCTGTACAAGCGCTAATGACACTTGACATAATATCAGAATCTGGTCTTACTCCTCCGTCTGCCTCCATTCTTCCAAAATAATCTAAAGCTTCTATGAACTTCCTATTTTGACAAAAACCTGATATAACCGACCCCCAAGCAACCACGTCCTTTTCCCTCATTTCACGAAGAACGGAATTAGCATCATCAACGCTGCCACACTTACAGTACATGGTCAGTAGTGCACTCTGTACTGCGGTACTACTCTCTATGGGCCTTTTCACTAATTCTGCATGAACCGACCTCCCGACATTATATATTCCAATCATATTGCTACATGATAACACATTAGACAGTGTAAAAGAATCAGGGGTTATTACATTATGTCTCATCTTTTTGTAAACTTCAAAAGCGGCGTAAGAATATTTATTACAAACGAAAGTCGATATCATAGCATTCCATAATTCAATTCCTTTATCCAATACCTGATGGAAAACATTTTCGGCATCTTCAACAAATTGGCAATTTCCATACATGCTCAAAAGAGAAGTAAAAACAAAAGGGTTATTTTCAAATCCCACTTTGATCAAATCACAATGAACTTGCCTCCCAAAATCCACAAAATCACCATACCCGCAGGCACTCAAGGTACTAGTAAACGATTCTGATACGAACTTGACATTCTCAACTTTCATTAAAGAATACAACTTTAAGCTCCATTCCCACCATCCATTCTCGAAAAACCCACCAATCATCACATTCCAAGCAACCACATTGCTCTTATCTTCCAAATGATCAAACACAAACCTGGCCTCCATTATTCGACTACAGCTCGAATACATATCAATCAACGCAGTTTCCAAAAAAGTGTCACTCTTAAACATATTCCTAACAATGTAACCATGAATTTGCTTTCCTTCCTTAAACCCCACAACACCAAGAAGAATAGAGAGTGAGTAAGCATCAGGAAGTACCCCAAGCGCCTGCATCTTGTAAAAATGAGCCAAACCCTCGTTTGTTTGACCAAACTTGAGATACCCATCAAGCAAAGAGTTCCATAAAGTGACATCTTTAACAAAACATTCTCTTTCAACCATTTTTTCAAACACATTAACTGCAGAAGAAAATGACCCAGATTTTGCATACAAATTTATGAGTGAAGTTGAAATAAAAGGGTCAAACTGGAGACCCAATTGGATGATTGTGGAATGGAGGGTTTTTCCATAGTTGAGGTTAGAGAGGAAAGCAGAAGCTTTAAGAAGAGAGGGAAAAGTAAATTGGGTGACTGAAACTGGGGAAACAGAGTAAAGTTGTAAGGCTTTTGTGAACTGGCCATTTTGAATAAAGGCTTTGATGTTGGAGTTGAGCAAAGATGGGGAAAGATGGGTACTTTCATAGTGTGAAAGTCGGCGAGAAAGGTGTATAGTTGGATGCATTTCTGCATTGTTGCAGAATGAAAAACAGATGTTTGACAGTAACTACTTAAAACTCCCCCAAAGTTCCATAGCCTCCCATAAATAGAGATGTTTTAGGTTGAGTTGGGCATAATTCAATTTTTTTTTAAGTTTAGGTTAGCTCAAAATTTGTATCATTAAAATTATATCGATATAAATTATAAAATTTTTATTCAAATTCGATAACGAAGAAGTCTACCATGAATAAAGAAACAGAATTATATTTGGCTGTATATTATTGCATTTCTATTAAATAGGAATTTACAGTTAATTATTGATTTTTAATTTTTAATCACATCTAGTAAACCAAAAAAAAAAAAAAACACAACAACAACAACATTAAACAATAAAAGTAATAGTAAAATGACACCTTAGTAGTGCATATGCAAGAAAATTTTGAACCAAGATTTTATTTTATTTTATTTTTACTAGTTTGTATAGTGTTAGCCTATAATTTGGGATAAATTTTAATTTATGTATTATATCGAAATTTTGATTATGTTGCTATAGTTGATTGATTGAGCTTTCATTTAGATTCTAACGATCAAGCAAACAATCGGTGCATTTGAATGGCATTATGTGGTGTTGTCATTTAGGTAGATCGGATTGTCAGATTAATTTGAGTTTTTAGATTTTTAGTTGTGATTTTTCTTTAATTTGGTTCACTTTGGTTTTAAATTATTTTGGATTTGTATCATTTTAGTTTTGAGTTATTTCGAATTTGAATTGTTTCAGATTCAGTCAATCATGTTTAATACTTGAATTAATCAGGTTCAAGTTAATCAAGTTTAACACTTGGATTTATCAGATTCGATCATTTTAGGTTCAGGTCATTTCAAGTTAATTGTTAAAAGTTAATTTAGGTTCAAGTTATTTCGAGTTCAGATCATTTTAAGTTTTAAATTATTTTGGTTTTAAATTAATCTGATTAATTTGATCACTTTGGTTTTAAATTATTTTGGATTTGTATCATTTTAATTTTGAGTCATTTCGAATTTGAATTGTTTCAGATTCAGTCAATCATGTTTAATACTTGAATTAATCAGGTTCAAGTTAATCAAGTTTAACACTTGGATTTATCAGATTCGATCATTTTAGGTTCGGGTCATTTCAAGTTAATTGTTAAAAGTTAATTTAGGTTCAAGTTATTTCGAGTTCAGATCATTTTAAGTTCGGATTATTTTTTATTCAAATTATTTCGAGTTTTGATTATTTTTGAGTTTAAATTGATCAATTTTAGACTGTTAATTTTTTTATTAAATTGAGTTGAATTAAATTTGAGTTCAAATAAATTTATCTAATTTTTTAAAATAAGATTAGGATTGACGGACTTAAAATTATGTGAAATTTTTAATGGGAATCTTCCAATCAAAGTGTAAAGGAGGATCTAGCGGTTTCACTGGACCTTAAGGTGTGATCTTTATCCCGCTTTACTTTTTTTTCCTTTTAAATATTTTATATTATTAATTTAGTTATTATTGTAGAAAATTTTAATTATTTATTTTTTTAACTCTCTCATTTTTATTTTGTTAGCCAAAATATAAAATTTTACTTTTATTTAACATAATATAAAATTATATAACAGTTAGTTTATTAATTAAATATTTAAATAAATATATAAAATAATATGTATTAAATTTGAATATTAAAGTTTATTATCATATATAAATAATTTATTAATATACTCTGAGATTATGTCCTAGGTTGTTTAGTGCAGGATGATTATCTAAAAAATTAAAAGTGATCTTAAGTAACTACATTATCTTATTTGTTAATAGTTTTAAAATTTTATATGACAATAATCTTAAATCAAAAGATAATAAGATCACTACTTTATGGATTTATCTAATTCCTATCCAAAAGGTTAGGAAACTTCTATCACCGTAATAATTTTTAACATTATTTCCCCCCTAATTACCTTGATAATAGCCAAAAAAAAGTACAAAAAGTTATTTTATTAATAATAAAAGTTTAATGATATAATTTGATAAAAATAAAAATTAATAATCTACATGAATATTGACATTAAGTTCAATAATCCAAAATGTAAATTACTCAAGTATAAACGATGCTATGATTAAGCTCAGTCTAAATCAACTTGGCTAACTATGAATGCCTCTAATTAAGTCTTCAATTTGTTTTTTCCAAATTTACGATTTGAAGAAGGAGATTCCAATTCTACTTATCATGAAAAGTAAAGATGCACAACCATTGAGATAAATGTCTGGGTGAAATTCTCAATCAATATACTTATATGATTATTATTCTAAGTCAATATAAAATTCTTCTAATGAAGTCTTTTAGGTCTTCTACAAGTTTACTTCACATCAATAATAAAACTCCAAATATACACTCCAAAATTTTACTAGAAAATGCAACAAAAACTTTTACTGTAAAGCCTAGCCATGATTTCAACGTATACATGCTGGAACCGAGGTTAATAAATCGATTCGAAAGTTGAGCCAGTCAAATCTTTTATTCTTGATTTAATCTATTAAACTAGTCGATTTGATGAATTTTTTTATATTATATATCATATTTAATGTTAAATAAATATAAAATGTAATTAATAATTAATCAAAATATGCATTTTAGCTGAATGTTTTAAGCTCTTTTATAATCTTCATAATTACAAGTAAAATTTGGAAAATATATATATCTAATCGATTTCTACTGTTCAATTCGATTTTGTACGGATTTTAACTCTTTACTGGTTTAATTAATACTCATTTTTAATATATTTGTTGAACCAATCAGACGATTAATTCTAGATTCAACAGTTCTGATCTAAAATTTTACTCAACGGTTGGAACCAATTATTGAAATTATAGTGTAAACTTTGGTTTAGAACCAGTAATATGCCTTGTCAACTCCATACGAGGTTCATTACCTAATTAATAATTAATAAGTACAAGCCTGGTAAGGACATAATTTGGATCATATTTGTATTGAATACATTGACAATGTTCACGCCAATTACATATGTCAACTCAAGTCATCCTCATGCTTCTCTAAGAAGGTTTAACATTTATAAAAGTTTTAAATAAAATAATTAAGTTTTATTTAAAATTTTGTGTATATATTTTATGTTAATATTAATTTTTTGGGTCATAATTATATTTAAAGTATCATATATATATATATGAAGATTTATATTAATTTTGACACGTTAATAATTTATGTTATATAGATTTTGATATGTTTATATATTCTTGTTGTATTCATATTATTTCTTTGCATCATATTGTACTTCATATCAAAATTTTAATTATTTTCTCGTATCATATTTTTGTACTATTTAAGATTGATACATATCGTTTTATTGATAACTAATTCAACATTTAGGCTCTGTAGCATGGTCCAAAGAAGTGTGAATCTTACATCGACTACATACTAGAGTTTGATCAGATATGTAAGTGTTCACACTATCTTCAACTTATAAGGCGCATTTTGTAGATAAAAACGTAAAATTCAATGAGCTAAAATGAATAATATTTTTTAAGTTAGTGTGAACCATGACATTGTGCCTCAATGTTAATCCTTCTATTCTACCTTAGCTTGACAATTTCTACCCTCCTTGGATCTACATGATATTTCAGCCAACAATTTACATAACGGATTGCTATTTTACTATTTCGGTTCTTGCTCTTTTCCATGATACTTCAATGAGGCAAACTCCTTATTTTTCTTAATTGATACAATCAATCGGTCATTATTAATAAATTTACCTTACAATTAGAGGTAGAGAACATACATTAGCAGAACGATAATACAAAGGCGAATTTAGACAAGAACACTGAAGGGAACGACATGCAGAAAGTTTAATGTTTTAAGAACTGCAAGCCACTTCGATCTCATAATTCTTCGTATCAGGACTTGCAACTGCTAACTTCGATTGATCCACAATTAGTACTGAAGAAGAAGATTCTGAATCAATCCATGTTGATGAACTTGAAACAGTAGGAACAATGCTTGGATTGTGAGTCTCCATCAAATGCTCAAATGGATTCGAAGGTTGAGGAATTTCGATTGCTCCTTCTAACATTTTAACCACCAAGCTCATCAATGGCCTCTTCTCAGGTCTATACTGAACACACCATAGGGCCGTCTTCACCATTCTCTCGATGGTCTCTCTATTTTCGTCATCGACCTCGCAGACTTTCATCAACTCTCCTATGTCACCATTATTAACCTCGATATTCTTCCACACCCATCTTGGAAACCATTCTTGGCTATCTGGGAGTTGGGTGTTAAGGTTCCTTCGCCTTCCAATTATTTCAAATAGTAACATCCCAAAACTATAAACATCACACTTATGGGTTATTGGAAATGGCATCCATAGTTCCGGTGCTGCATATCCTGGAGTTCCTCGACCTCCTGTCATGGTTACATGAGAATTTTCCCTGTTGCAGAGCTTTGCCAAACCAAAATCAGCCACTTTGGGAAAGAATTTTGCATCTAGGAGAATGTTTTCAGGCTTAATGTCATAGTGAATGATTCGTTGCTGGCATTCTTCGTGCAAGCAAGAGATCCCTTTGGCTGTTCCTACTGCAATTTCATGAAGTTTTTCAAAACCTAATATCTTTTCCTGGCTGAATAAAAACTTGTCAAGTGAGCCATTTGTCATGAACTCGTAAACTAAGGCCCTCAGGTTCCTATCAAAGCAAAAACCATAAAGTCGAACCAGATTAAGATGATGAACTCTGCCCATTGTACTCATTTCCGCCATGAATTGTTGCTCGATTCTTTTATCTGAGCTTCCATATAAAACCTTAACAGCTACCATGGTTTCATTATTGAAAACTCCCTTATAAACTGCTCCGAAACCCCCTGAACCAAGCAAATAGGAGAAATTATCAGTCGCAATCCTTAGTTGCAGAGAGGTAAATCTGATTGGTTTCTCCTTTTCCATGTCATTGAGGAATTTATCCATGGTTCCTGTGAGTGTCGCAAAGCGGGGGACCTGATTATTCACCAGAAAATTGCGCGAAGTATCTACACATTTTCGAGCTAAAGCGATCACGAACATTATGACAAGAATCACTACGATGATGATTACTGCAGATTACTGCAGATCATCACAAAATGAATCTATCAGTTTCTTTGGACATGGATGAAAAAGAAGATCGAAACTCTTAAGAATATATAAAAATCTTACCTGTAGCGGCAATTCCTGAACTTGTTGACATTGGTGATGAGTGGAGAAGGAACTAAGACAAGCTGATGCAATTAACAATATCTTAGATTTCTAACATTCAGAAGTAGAAACATTTATAAACAAATTATGGATCAATGACTTAAAACATGAAATTTCCAGGAAGGAGACATGGTATCATCCGCCGCGCCTTGCCCCTTTGATGGATGCTTGTCACTTCGCATTAAAAATGGAAATTTAGAAAAGTCTTCTTAAGTCAATTCAAAAGTCTTCTTACTAAGCCTTTTTAAAAGTCTTCCGCAAGTTTAAATAACGCGTTGAATAATTAATTTTGCAAGAAAAATAAACAAAATTCAACCAAAAAAAAAATTGATGTAAAGCTTAGCCATTATTTCAAAACATTCATGCTCGAACCAAGGCCAAATATAAAAAACCGATTTGATCGAATCGGTTAAATTTTTAATTTTTAATGCAATCAATTAGATCAGTCGATAAAATTTTTTATATTTAAACATTAACTTTGATGTTATTAACTTTAATATTACGAGATAAAAAGTTTAATCTCTTTATAAATAAACTAGAACATAAAATAAAAATTTATATTATAGTTTAAATTAATTTTATAAAAACTAAATAATTTATAAAATATAAACTATTTATTTAATTTAATTTCATATTTTTTTATTTCTTCCTGTAAATACCAATTTCAGTCATTTTATAAAATTAAACAATTTATAAAAATATAAAATAAAAAATATTTAAAGCTTTTTACTTTTACTTTTACTTTTTTTCTGTTTTACCTTTTTCTTTTTTATATTTAACACAAAGAAAATTAGTTAATAATTATATTATTGTTTAAATTAAATTTTAAAAAAATAAATATTTATAAAAATATAAAACATTTATTCACGTTAATATGGGAGAGTTTTCTTAACCCTCGACGATCAAAGAATGGGAAATTGTGCCAGCCCGACCCTGTGAAGGGTCAGATTGCCATTTATATTTTATCATGGGCATTGCAAGAGGCCAAATTTCATCCCTCGCAGCGGATCGGAGAGAGCTCAATTTGGCACTTCATGGTGGACTCGGCAATTGCCGCCTCGACTTCAATACTGGAGTAGACTGTAGACATAAAAAACTATACATTTTTTTATTAAATGAATCTAAATAAATATTTTCTTTTTTATAAATTATTTGATTTTTGAAAATTTAATTTAAAATTATAACATAAATTATTATTTGTTTTTATTTATAAAGAAGAAAAACGGAAAAGGAAAAAAACTAAAATGAAAAACGAAAGGAACAAAAAAAAATTAAAAATAGTTTTTATAAAATTAATTTAAATAAATATTTTATGTTTATAAATTAATTATATTTTCTCAAATTAATTCAAATTATAATATAAATTTTTTTGTATTTGTTTATAAAAACAAAAAAGAAAATAAAAATTTGAAAAAAATAAAGAAATAAGATAAAAAGGGAAAAAAAAGAAAAGATCACATTAGCATATGACATTTTCTCAATTTACATGTCACATGCGATCTTCTATTTAATGTCTATTCTAATAGTTCTATTGACAGAAAAATCAAATTGATATAAAATTTTAAAATTTATAATTTAATCGATATATTTTAAAGTTTAAAACCAATATAAATTATACTCTAAAGTTCGAAGACTACTGATGTAATTAACTTTACTATTTCCATCAAACCAAATTCCAAGCTAAAGTAGTTCAACTTCAACAATTTTTAAATAAAAAAAAATCACAATTTAAAAAAAGAAATAAATTTTAAATTTTAAATTTTAAATATATCAAAAATACTAGTTGTTAGAGATAATTAGTTCCGTCCTACCTTCATATGGTTGAAAGTTGAGAATAGGCCATTTCACATTCTAACCTAACACGCGAAGCACACGTTTTATTCGTCCTCAAACCTAGGGGCAGCATAGGTCTGTTCCAATTGGCTTAACCGACCAAAACCGGCGTTTGGTCAATTTCCTCGGTTTGATTATGTTGATTTCGAATTTAGGCAAGTTTTCATGTGAGTTTAGATGATTAACACAGTCGGTTTTGGGTTTGTGAAATCATTAATCCAATCGACCAAGTTAACAGACTTATATTTTATTATAATTTAATATATATTTTAAATGTAAACATCCAATATACCCAATTGAATACCTAAAAAAAAAAACCCTAAGCTACTCGATACAATGCTTTTTGCCTGGGCCTGGCTGCCTCCCACTGCTTTGTCTGCTTTTCCAAGCACCAAATGATGTGTTTGGACAATAAATTTTGAAGTTTTAAAGAATTTTATAATATTAGTGTTTTAAAATGTATTAATTTAAAAATATTTATATTTTTAATTGCATTGTTTGAATAAATATTTTTTAGACATAAATTTTGAATATTAAAATTTGATAAAAATAAAAAATAAT
>JBBYHM010000020.1:3921442-3938595 GCA_038381775.1 Adansonia rubrostipa | reverse complement strand
GAGGTTTAATGGAGGGACTTTTGCCGCATCTGCCATGCCTTCCGTGCATTTGGCATAACAACGGCTCTTTGGTCAATTAGTTAGCTTGGTTTGATAGATGTAATAATGTATTAAGTTGAATTTAAATAAAAATTTTGATAATTGAAATTGATTTAATCTTAATTATTATTTATATAATAAAAAATTATATTTTATTTAAATTTAATATAAATATGAATAAAAAATAATTTTTAATTTTTAATTATATTTTAAATAAAAATATAAACTTTTAAATCGATTGAATAAGAATAAAATTTTTTTAAACGGAAACTCAACCAATTAGCATTTCTATCTTGCATGGAAGTTCTTGTATATGTAATTGTCTAATCTTGAAGTATGAAAGATCACAATTTATCAAAGTATCATAAATTAATTAGACATTAATTTAGTTAGAAAATTATTTAAATTTAAAAGAAAAATTAAAATTATTATATCCGCAAAGGATCATAAGAGTATTATATGATAAAAGCCTCCGGTAAAACAAGGAGATAAGCCTTCTATCCCAGACTCTCTACTTATGATGTCAACGCCATTGAATGCAATTGAAAGAAGATTTCCTGCTTGGCCAGTGAAAACCACATTATCCGACCTTAGGAGTGTTTTAGGATCGAGGTCTTGAGTGCTGGTCCCATACTTCTTGATCAGGCTCGGAATCCATCCAGTGAGTCCTGTCTTGTCTTGTCTTGTTTTTTGTGCCCGTTACAAAGCTAATAGACCCTCCAATAAAGTGGAAATCCGAATGAACCAGATGGAAATTTCTTGCCTGGAACGGGAAGTAATCAGAATATAAATAAATTTAACGCAGACAAGAACAGCGACTATATTAGCCGAAATTGTCGATATGAATTGTCGTTTTTATGTCAGAAGAGGGCTCTGCAAGTCCAGTCCAGATTATCAATTCTCCCTTCAGCAGATGTAAAAGACCAACCATAACCATGTACAAAAACAAATCTCCTGTTGAACTAGCCTTAGGAACAGTGGCAACCCCAAAAGTCAGTAACATATATTTACATATATTTATATTCATACAAAATTTATGTCTACAACCCTTGCCTTGGCCAGTGTTTAAACATTCTCTGATGAGCATAGGTGAGTGAAAACTCAAAAGGTAACAACAAACATCAGTTCAGCCGACAGGGCTTTCATGTAGGTTTCAAATGAATAAACTATATTCGACAACTTCAATTCATATAAAGAACCTAACAAATTGATCATCACGAATGATTATCAGGAATAACTAATCTTGCATGACATCAGGCTTTAAAACTTGAAATAATTGAATCTCAGTACTCAGTAATATATTTTCCTAGCGTTAACCTTCAACTAAGGTTATTTTGCCTGCCATTGTCGGCGGATATCAAGGCTTGTTCCTCCAGACATTCAATGTAAGAAATGAATCCACATTGTCTGATGAGGCTGGTAACTCTGATCTGGGTTTTTGCAGCTAAGCCTTTTGGCTGTGCTAAGTTCCTGTAAAATAGTTTACAATACCAAGAAATCCAAAAAAGAAAAAGAAAAAGAAAAAACAAAATAAGGGTTGATTTTACAATCTTTCAAAGAAAATCTGTGCCTATCATTAGATGCATATATATATATATATATATGTATGTATGTATGTTAATTCTAAAATTATTTAGAACAAAAATTTCAAGAACTATTTCGTTTTGTTATAGGAAATGTTGGGACACACCCTTTAAATAATGCAAAATTAAGGATTGATTTTCAATAAACTTGTCCAAATTAGGTCGAACTCGAAAAGGATTATAAGTTTTTAATATCCAAATTGACCCTATTCAAAGCCCGAAAACAGAATTTCTATTGTTTGTAACCTTCAAAGGGAATCCTACTTAAACTACTAAGCTTAAATCCTTTTTCTGGTGTAAAATAAACAAGAGAACTGAACGGTTATATCCACAAACTTCAGGATGTTAAACAAGTGGTAATAGCCGTTCCCTTTGGCCATTTTGAATTTCATTAGCTAGCTTGCTTGCTTGCTTGAATTCTAATTCCAATTGGGTGCTTCCATCACAAACCCTTGTACTAAAATGTTATTTTTGTTCTTTGAAAGGAGTAGTCACAATTGCAAAATGCTGGTGACCATGGTATTGTCGGGCATAAATTATGTAAAACAAAGGCCAAGCCATGCTTCCACAGGTGACCAAGCCAAATTCTTTGCTGCAATCCTTGGAATCAAGGGAAAATCTTAAAGACCGACACAGATGAAGATGGTAGAGAAAAAGGGAGTGCGGTCCAATTATGAATGATGCTCTTGAAAGATGTCCTCATCGCTCTACAGGCTATGGTCTAAGAATAGAAGAAGAGATTATAAATGCTAGGATTCAAACATCAAGTTTATTAGATATCGTTTCTTAATGTGGTTACGTAAACCTACTAAACTAAACCCTGAGTTCAACTCCATTACACTTTTCTTTTGTGATTTCAAGTGCTTCTATTCCTATTCCTTTTAAGCAACCAACCTCCTTTGTAATGTTCAAACCAAGAAAAGGAAGGGAAATTGTTTCATCTTAGAACCTAGAATGTTTTTCTAATGATTTCCTTTTTTTAACCAAGGACCATGATTTTTGAGTCATCGATTTGGGGGTTGTCCAGTTGGTAACTTGCAAAATCATTCTATTTGCGACTAGTCTGTAAATACTGTAGCTAGAGATTAGGTAAGAAGTGTTCAATTAGGTGAAGCGCAAGAAAATCCCTTTGTTTTCTAAAGACAAAGTTCAGGTCAACTTTATTTAATTTTCCTATTAAGTCAGTCTGTTATAGTGAGAAATGTCAATAAGAAACTTAGAGATTAAAGGCTATAATATCTAGCAATGGTAAAGGAAAATGGCTTTGAAACTAATGCTTCAATTGCTAAATTGTAATTATATTACATCAGCATGAGTAATGCAGTTCAAATGTCATGTGGCTTCAGGCTAGAACCATTGTAAACAACAAGGGTTCGCTAGCTAAGTGCATAGATGCTTTGCAACAAATATAACTCAAGCAAAGGAATCTAAACCCCAGAGCCGGTTTCCTTTTGTAAGGTCTCTCCACATATTCGGACATCAATACGGGGTCTGATTCTCCAAATATATTAAAAAACGTAGAAAAAAATTGAATATACCTATGTCAAATACATGCTTGTATCTAACACTCACCGGACATCATAAGTGTAGGTAATGTAGACTATAACTACTGTTCAGTTGTCAGCACATATACAAGGCCCAATCTGAGAGACCAATTCTGAAATTAAACTAAGCAAATAGATGAAAGTCACAGCTTAGATTGAAATCAGAGTTTGTCATAACCAAAAGAATTCTTCTGTATCATATTTCCTAATAAACTCATTCACAATCTCAAACAATTGGGCATGAATTGGCATACATTTTGCCTGCCAGAAAAAGTAATAAGCCTCTGGTGCCATTATACATTTTTTATCTCCCACTGCAAAGCATGAACAGAAACTGCAAAGCCTCAAGAATCAATGGTGAAGAACTATTTTAAAACCAGGATCAACCAACCTCATCTGTAGCAACTGGAACATCAGCTTGTCCTCCTGATGAATTCTCATGTTGCCAGATTCCAGCCTCTGTCTCCAATGCAGCATCGGAACTAGCTAACTGATCTAGCAATGATTGCCTGCAAGTTGGACAGGATGAGTGTGAAAGCAGCCATGTATCTATACATCTCTCATGAAAACCATGGTTGCATTTTGGCAACATCCTGACTTTTTCACCATCCATGAATTCACCAAGGCAAATTGGACAATCTGTAGCCTTCATGTTCATCCCTGAACTATATATGGCCACGGGAATCTGGCGCAATGCGCTTTTATTCAGGCCTGTCGCAGCAGGACGTGCCACGGTCTCATCTGGGGTGTCGAAAGCCAACCTTCGGCTACAACGCAAGGCACAACGCACTATAGAGTGTAGTCCTAGAGCACATATCAGTGCACAAAGCAAAGCTGCTAGGATGAACACCATGTTGGTATCAAAATTGGCTTCATTGGTGAAAGAACTTCGCGTTCTGATTCCATTTGTTGGTGGTGGTGCGGTTGATTCTGTATCAAGGAGAAGGCGATGTGGGCTGTGATGAAGTGTCACCATTTCTATTTTTTAGCTTGTAGATGAATCATTAATTCACAAGCACCAAAAGCTTCCAAAAGAACTGAAAATTCTAATACCCTTTTCAAATTTTGGATGTTTTCTTTAAGAATCTTTGATGAAAATCAGTGACTCAAACCACTGAAAGAAGAGAATTCGTCTCTCTAATTTGCCCTTGCTTGTTTGCTTCAAGCCTTCAACTTCCTTGGCTTGCTGTTGCTGCTAATATATAGAGAAAGTCAGGGCTCATGCTTTCTTTTTTTGGTTCTTTTCTTATCAGCTTTTCAACTAAAGAGGGATAAGGGCCTCTGAGTTATGGTTATGTTATGTCTGGCAGGATTCTAACTAGATAAAGTCACCAATAAAAAATGCAATCCTAATCTGGTGATTCAAGTAAGGGGAAAGAGAAGGCTTGCCTTTCATAATACATCAAAGGGTGAGAGTGCAAAATTTATGGCTTCCAAAGCCTCAAAGAATCAATATAAACCAGTTTAAATCTTTCTCCATAAGATTGTCACAACTGCCTTACCTGGAAAAGCAAAACAAGATTTGAACATTTAATAAAGGTTTGTAGGAATAAGATCGATTTAATCGGATAAAGGACATTCCATGTTTTCAAACACTGTGAGCACGAAACTGGTTTATTTCGGGGATTGGGTATTTATATTCAATTGGTGTTGGATTACGCTAAATACTGTCCTTTGTGTATGATTTATTTCGTGTTGAAATACGTTTTGCTTGAAAATTCTGAAGATATGCAATAGGTTATACCAAATACCATGAAAAATAATTAGCAGTGGCTGATCTTTGGGGGAAACACTTGTAAGGATAAAATTCTTAAAATGACTGATTGATGTAAGAGAATTTACTTATAAAATCATTTAGGTAAAACGTTATCATTTCAGAGCTTATCCTTTGTCCAGTCTTGCTGCAATTAATAGGTGGAGCAATTGGATTATTCATTTCAGGCCAATTCTCACCTTTGCATCATCTTTGCATCAAGTTATCCACTCATCTTCTTAATTCATCCCAAAGATGGCAAAAGTGGAGAAGCTGATTCAAGAAAGTAAAATTGGGGTTTGTTTTTCTTCCTTTGTTTCCATTAAAGTTTTATTTATTATGTATTTGCTAAAATACCTATGAAGCAATAGTGCAAAAAATAAATACGACGATAACTAAATTGATTCATTCATTTAAATGGTAATATCTAACATATCTGAATTCGAACTCAATATTTACAATCTTTTACTTTATATCACAACTTTCTCTAAGTTCAAATTTTAATATTGAAGACATCCTTTTAGACCACAACTTCCTTTATACCAAATTCCAGGAGCACATGGAGATCATGTGGGCAAAGACATTATTTCCAAGAGCTGAAGAGGTCCACATATCATATGTCGGGTCTAGTCCTGACCCCGGCAGATGGACCCTCCATTTCACCCCCATTGCTCCAATTCATGTTCCATAAAAAAAAAACTCCCCATGCTTTTATGCCTCTAAAGTCTTCAGCTACTTTTTCACGTTTTCACAATAATATCAACAACTTTATTAGGTGAAGAGCTAAGCAGAAGCAACCAATTCCATGCTTACATCTCAATTGCTTATCCACAATTTGAAAAAACAGGTGTCATTTTGAATTGAGACTTTAAACTCGATTGTTTGTTTTTAAACTTGAGCTTGAATTAAGAATTTTTATTATTAGGTAAAAATGATATATATATATATATATATATATCTATATACACACTAAATCTCAACTTCTTTAAAAATAATAACATTTAGATACTTTGTATTTACAATTGGAGGTCCTAAATTTACAATGTTTATCAAAAATGTAATTGGTATTTTTAAATGCTAATACCTTATACGTCATATTTAAATCTTGATGCTCCTAATTTTATCTTATACATAAAATCTTGATATTCTATGTGAAGTTGTCCCATGATTGCAACAACAATGGTTAGTATATTTTGGGGACAACACTTTCCTAAATGCCCCACAATGCCACAACTAATATCATAAATTGTGAATACCCCACTTTTGAGTTATTGTTTGCTTTTAATTTGAAATTATTTTATTTTATGAAAGGAGCTTCAAGTATGTGTTTAAATTTATAAATTATAATCTCAATTTCACATAGAAATGTTTTGAAGAGTCTGCTATAATATATATGTAAACACTTATACTTATGAGATGTCTTTTGTAGACAAAATTGTAAGGTCAATAAGGTAAAGTAAACAATATCTCACAATTTTGATACAGGATCTTCACATAAATATATATCATAATGGATCTTTAAAGTTTCTCGATGTGGAATTAGAGTGTTATAAACTCTCTCGTTAAAGCTTAGCATTTTCATTAAACCTAACACAAAATAGATAAAACTAGGATCATCCCAAGCGTTGAGATTTTAAAAGAAACTTTTATTATGTAACACTTAGCCCTTATATTCCATTTGATGATCGCTCTAATACTATTTATGGAGACTTCACCTGACTTGTAAAGTATTTGCCTATTTTAACATGAAAGTATGACGATTTTGTCTTACAAAAGGTGTTTCACAAATATGAGTTTAAGTTTCTGCATATACTATATATCACAGAGGATCTCTCAGAGTTTCCTAACATAGGATTAAAGAGTTATAGAGATTTGACAATCCATTATTATGTTATGTTTATATTATTTTTATATTATAGTCGTACTTAAGGTGTTCTATATTATATACTTATATATATTTTGATATGTTAATAACTTATATTATACATTTTGATATATTCTTATATTCATGTCATACCATCTCACCATTAATTTTTTTATAGTTAAAGTTATTACAAATTTTAATTTTTAATCAATAAAATTAAAAATCCAATGTTCGATGTTAAATTTTAATGTCTTTGTTTTGAAAAAAAAAATTAGAGGTGGCAAAATGAACCGAACTCAATAACTCTTGAAAAAACCTGAGCCTAAATCTAAAATAAACCGGGTTTGACCAAAAAGTCAAAAATCTGAACCCAAAATAGTTTAACCCGAAATGACTCGAACCCAAAAAAACTGAACTCGAATAAACCTGAACCTGAGACTGACTCGAACCTAAATTTAATACTAAAAATAAGATTGATGAAATTGTAATAATTTTTTTATAAAGCAAAAACTTTAATTATCAATTTTATTTTAATTTTTTTAATAATTTAATTAAATATTAAAAACTTAATTTATATTTTATATATGATGAAGTAATAATTTATCAAAAAGTTGTGTAATTTAGTTATTTAATTTGCAAATATTGTCAATGGGTATATCATCTATTTATCATATTTTTTTTAATTTAATTAGTTAAAGTCATTGAATATTGAGAGTTTATATATTCTACTAGTAAAATTTTAAGTGTTTCGTTGAATATTATTCTTATTGTATTTTTTTGCTAATTTAAGTAATGATCATTAGAGTCTGACAAAGTAATAAGGTAAATTAAAAAAAATATGAAAGCCATAATAAATAATACTATATCAACATAGTATCAAAGAAGAGAATATAAGAGTAACATAATAAAAACAAAAAAACTTAAAAATTAGCATATATTATTAAGCAACATCGGTATTTATGGGTGCTTATGTGCCGAGTTAAGCTTAAGCATAATATTAGCATCAAACATGCTTACCCAAGCTCGGTCAGTACAAGCTTTTAATTTTGCTTAAGCTCGCACATATTTGTAAAAGGAAAGTCTAAGACTATTTAGGCCCGCTTATATAATATTTTTTTATAATTTTTTTAAATATATTTTTTAAAATTTAATCTTTATTAATATAATTTTTTTTACTAAGTTTAAAAATATAAATAATTTAACCCAGTTTTTAATGTTCAGAGTATAATATTAATTATATATATAATACAAATTACATAAAATATAAAGTTAATATACCTTATGTAATAGTAAAATGTGTTGAGTCAGGCTCGGCCTTGGAAGTTGGAGCTAAGACCCTTCCATTTTTTAAATCGAGCTTAATTTTTTTGCCCAATTCTATTTTTCAGGCCTAATATCTTTACATAAACCTTTTACAAATATCAGATGGGCTCTAAAGCTTGAGCGAGTAGCTTAGCCCTTGAGCAAGTCTAGTCTATATCCAACCACAGGTTAAAAAAGTGCAAAAGTATGTTCAAAAACTAAATTCAATAGTATTTTAATGGTAAAGAGAAAATAAGTACAATATGAGAACACTAAACGATTAAAGAAAACTTTGAAATTCATTTTTACTTGTAAATATCACCCCAATGTTTAAAAAATCAAACCTACAAATTAATGTCAAAACAAATATTATTATAAATAAAATTTTTATTAACTTTTTATGATTGCAAAACTAATATTAAAAGTGTATTATAAAAAATAAAATATATTGCTAAATAATATAAGCAAAAAATAATTTTATGCTTAGGATGTTTTGCTTTAATACTTTATAAAAAAAAATTGTAAAGAATATAATAATATTATTAATAATTTATTGTTAATTATTTTATATAGTATTTTGTTTGTATTTTATTGTGAGAGAAATATTTTATACATAATATTTTAAAAAATTCTAGTTTTACGTATCTTAATATATTATAATATAAATATGATCATACAGCTGACTCAAATATGTAAACGTGTTAAATTTTACATAAAAATCAGTTATTAATATATCAAAATTTATATAAATATATAATATCTTTAATATGATTATGAAATAAAAAGTAATATGAAAACAAACATGATGAGTGATAGAATACGACATAAAATTAAAAATTTCAAATGTAACATGATTATACAATACAAATACAATTAAAAAATAATTAAAATATAATACGAATATACAAAATATGTCTATTATTTTAAATCTCAATATGATTAATTTGCAATATATAATATTATAATAAATTATTTAAAAATTAATTTTATATATAAATATATTAAAAATATCATATTATAACAAAATTTTACTTAAAAATAATAATTTAATAATTTATTTTTTAAAATATTAAATTATATAAAAATAATTACATTTAATATAAAATAAAAATAATAAAAAATATACTTAAATCTAAATCTGAACTCAAACCAAATCTAAAAAAATTTAAATCTAAAAAATTAAATAAAAAACGTAAACTAAACTCGTTCAAACCTGTAGAATTGACACCTTCGGAAAAAGTAATGAAGTTTTAAAACTGTGAGTTTTGAAGAAAGATATGTTACTAATATTAAATAATTCAAAGAAATTGAGAGTGGAATTATTGTTGCATCACCCAAGTCTTCTGCATCATCACGTTCTGAAATAGTAGAAACTTTCTCAAATTTCAATAAACTTTCTATTTCATTTGGCTATCGAAAAAAATTAAAAAATAATTTAATTACTTAAAATATGTAAAATATAATTTTTTAAATTTTATTAGATATTTTAAGTTTTATATTAAATTTTTTTTATTTATTATAGATGGAATTTTTATTTATATTTGATATTTGAAATTAGTTTGATAATTATACTCATTTGAGTTAAAAATTAAAAATTTAAGATTTAAAAACGTAAACAATTAAAATTCAATTACTTCATTTAATTGATTGAATTAATTAAAATAATTTTGATTCGGTTAATATTGTTTTCTTCTAAGTCAATTCGATTAAAAGTTACAAGAAATAAAATTTTAGTTAATTCGATTAATGATATTTCTATCGTTTGATTAATTGAATTGATCCACTTAACAAATATATAAAAGGGTAAAAGTTTACTAAAAGTTTCAAACGAAGCATTTTAGTCCTTATACTATTAAATTTAATATTTTAATCTTTATACTTTGAAATTATAATAAATAAGAAAAAATAATTAATGATATTAAAAAAATTTATTTAAATACTGATAAAATTTTAACATTTCATGTGATGTAAAATTTTAAATTTTATGCAAGAAATACCCAAACCCGACTCATCTAAATTTATTTTTGTATAAAATTTAAAATTATACATAACATAATACGTTAATATTTTATCAATATTTAATTAATTTTTTTAATACCGTTAACATTTTCTTTATTTGTTATAACTTTAATAATATAAAAATTAAAATATTAAATTTAATAATATAAAAATTAAAATACTAAATTTATAAGATTTTTAGTGAATTTTTACCTATATAACTGTCAAAGATGAATTGTCCTTTTAATTAAGAAAATGTTGGATTGATGCAATGTAGCTTAAAAAGTGCGTTTTTTAATTAAAAAATGGTATTATTACTAAATTAAAATAAGTTGTAGAATTTAATTAAGTAATGTAGATTTATATATTTATATTATATTAATATATTTTATTATATTAATATATTTAAAAATATTTATATATTTATATTATATTTTAATATTATATCTTATTTTATATATTTTAATTATTTTTATTTTTTTCTTATCTTTTCAAATATTTTTAATAAGAAAAAAATAAAATAAAAGAATTTTTTTCTTTGAGTGAAGTGAAAAAGAAGTACAGTACATGAACGTGAACGTGAACATGAACATGGTTTAAGAAACTTTCTTTAATGCCTTTTTTTTTCTTTTTCCTTTATTGGGAAAGAATCGAAGAAGAAAGGTAGAAAGGAAAAGATTTCAACGGCCAGCTGTCTCTCTTTTCTCTCTATCAAATTTCTCTTCTGAGATCTGAATCCAAAGAGAAGCACCAAAATGCAGGACCCACCAAGTCGAAATCCGAACCCCGATCCACAAATTCCCTCCGATGCATCATCCACCACCCAAACGACGCCGTCTTTCCCCAACCCAACCCCATTCCGAGGCCCTTACCACAGGCGAACCCAGTCCGAAGTCCAATTTCGCATCCCGGACGACTTGGATCTCGTCTCCGACCCGTTCGAGGGGTTGGGATCCGAAGACGACTTGTTTTGCAGTTACATGGATATTGAGAAGCTTGGGGGATCGTCGAAGGGAGCGGACGAAGGAGGAGGAGGGGCTGTCGGGTCTTCGAGTGGTGGGTCGGGTCAGAACGCGAAAGGAGAGGAAATGAGTGGCGGGTCGGGGATGGGAGAGAGGAATAGTGGAGGAGGGAAAGGAAGGCATAGGTATAGTAATTCGGTTGATGGGTGCTCTATAATGGAGTCGATTGAAGCTAAGAAAGCTATGTCACCTGATAAGCTTGCTGAATTGTGGACTATTGACCCAAAGAGAGCCAAGAGGTTCGTGAATTACTTCTTTATTCCCCAACTTTTTTTGGGCTTTTTAAACTGAATTTGGGTTTTGGGTACTTGTAAAATTGTAGTAGAAGTTGGAAATTTGTACCTTTCAGTCTAAAATCTGTGTTTTTGATTGTTTTATAGAGATTGTTAGGGCAATTTATTAAAAGAAAGTAAAATTTTTTTATTGAAGAAATTTTATTTTTAGTTTATTTGGTTGGTTCTGTCCTTTTTTTTATGGGCATTATGATTGTTTTGTTGAAGTGTTCATTTTTTTTTTTAAATCTTAATGAAGTTGATTTTTTTTTCTTTATGTTTTGGGTGCCTTTGAATGGAGTTTTCTTGGTAGTTTATGAACTGAGTTGAGGAATTTAAGAAGTTGGAAGCTGTGGAAATATCCTTTTTGGGGAGGTTGGAATTTGAAGAAATTCAGAGGTGGTAGGATTTTTTGGAAGTATGCATTTTTCTGTGACTAATTGATGTCAATTATATGGGTTTTTCCCCTTATTCTAGGTTCTGTTTTCTTCTCCTTTTTTGGTTTTTTGGATCATGCATGCTTCTTAGCTAAGGCTCTTGTTTCATGGGCATTATGGTTGCATTTTGACAATCCTTTTTAACAATGTGGTGCTTCAGTTCCCCTTGATGAATGGGATTTTCATTGTTTTAGGAAGTTCAGTTCTGAAGAACTTCATAATGCAATTTTATGAATAAAATTCATTTGAATTACAAGGTTTCTTCCATGTATGTGTGCTTTTTCTACGAGTTTTTTTTTTTTTTTGGCTTCTTTTGTTGAGGAAAATTCAATTTGAACATTTTTCTGAATTTTCATGACTTGTTTTGTACCATGATTCGGAGATGGCATAAATGCTTAATGAAATATTGAAATAGTCTTAAGTATGAATTTGAATGGCATAATTCTATTAGTAAATCAGATCAGAATTTGCATTGCATAATCTATTGCTACGTACATCTTTTGCTTTTCTAGGGGAATTTCAGCATATATATGGGCTGCTTCACTATCTAATGTTGTTGATGGTATAGTCCTGACTAGGCTATATTTCTTGTAGGTATCACTGAACATTTGCTTCATAAATACTAACAAAATTTAGCTTCAATGAATCTGATTAGGCATGTTTTTTGGTCGTAAACTAATTGATCTTGTCACTCTTTCTCCTTCTAAATGATTGTTTAATCTTTCTTAGTAGTTTTATCCATTGCTCTTTAAAGTTCAATGATCAGTTTTGTGATATATATTTTTTTATCATGGGACACACTGCCTTTTAAAAGTGTTGGTTTTTAAGTCCAGTTTTGTCACCATATTTCATGCAGTATTTGGATGCCACTACCATTAGTTAACTGAAAATAGTGAATATGACTTAACCATCAAAAAATGACTCATGGGCAGTTATAGATTTCATTGAAATCATAATTGGAATATTTATTCATTTCGCATCCTTGAACACTGTTAGTTTTCATTTAAGTTTGACTTTATGAGCAAATGAGCTGTTGTTTCCAAACTTTGGAACTTGCAACAATGGGTTGGGTAATGTAATGTGCATGCGGCTTTTCTATATTTGGACAGTTGTTAACTTTTTCCATTCATATTTTCTAGTGTTTGAGAGTCTGTAAACTCTAATCTTGTTAGTTATAAATTACTGACAAGGTCTATCTTGCATTACATTTGAGGAGGTGGCTGAGATATAGGAATTCTCATCTCTCTGCTCAACACTCCTGAACAGTTTGTGGGAATTTTGCTTGTCTTCCATAGGTTTGATAATCTCATATCATGCAGTGAGATTTGGGTTATATTCAAGTTTCTGCTAAGAAAGTACATAATTTGTGTAGGATCATTGCAAATCGGCAGTCAGCTGCTCGCTCTAAAGAGAGGAAAGCCCGATATATGTCTGAACTGGAGCGAAAAGTCCAAACACTTCAAACGGAAGCGACCACTCTTTCTGCGCAACTAACTCTATTCCAGGTTTTTGTGAAATTCATACCTGTCTCCTTACATAACTTTGGAGCTTGTTTGTTCTGGTTACTATTTGCATTCCTTCTTATGAGAATATCAGATCTAAAAATTAAACTATCGAATTTGGCAAATCTACCTTCTAATAAATGAAAAGCTTGTTGGAGTTCGGGCATTAGTTCTTTTTGCAACTGAGAGCCTTCTTTTATTGTGGATGTGGTTGCGCATGCTTCTATTCTAATTCTCTATTAAAGGCATCTGGATTTTCTGAAATTGCCACTAGTTTTGGATATGTTCCATCTTATGTTGATTTCATCTTTCTTTCTTGATTATTGCCTGAATATTAATAGTCTTAATTCTTGTGTTCTATTCTAGAGAGATACAACAGGCTTAACTACCGAGAACACTGAGCTTAAGCTTCGGCTACAAGCTATGGAACAACAGGCTCAGCTACGTGATGGTATGTTCTGTCCAGACTATTTTAGTTACCTAATTCTGTCCAAGATGGCATGCTTTCAAAAGTGTAGACTCCCCATCTCCATGGACGTTCATTTGCTATGCAAGTTGGGGCAGGTTTTTTTACCTTATCTACTCAATGATAAGAAACAAAACAAACTGGCATCAGAGTAGTTAAATCCAGGGGTGCCCATTTTAAATAGTGTTCTAGGCATTAATTTTAGAGCTTGAGCTTTGGGTAACATTAATGATTGTCCATTTGCATGGGGTCATCTAGTCATGTTTGTATCATGTCCCTGGTATGTCACTCGTAAAAAATACTGCAGAGAGTTGTTAACCTGCATATAGTTTTTCTCATTGTCCATTTCTGACTACAGCTCTAAATGAAGCACTGAAGAAGGAAGTAGAGAGACTCAAGGTTGCTACAGGAGAAATAACAACGACCACAGATACCTTTAATTTGGGAATGCACTATATACCGTACACCCAATCTTCCTTCTTTCCTCCCCAGTCAGAGCATGTGCAACTTGACACCCAGCATATACAAATGCAAGCATTTCACCCCATGCGATCTAACATGTTGACACCTAGTCAGTCTGTGCTAGCTGCCTCCAACTCATATGCCTTTGCTGATATGATGCAACAGGATCCTCTTGGCCGATTGAAGGGGCTTGATATCAGCAGCAGGGGTTGTCAATTGGTGAAATCTGAAGGCCCCTCAATTTCTGCTGGTGAAAGCAGTGGAACACTATGATACAATTTTTGCTGATCTGTTACACCTTGCCCTGCTCTATTTGTTGGAATGTTTATAGACTGACCTTATTGACATCGAAAGGTACTATTTGTTTAAATTCAATTCTTTTAATGTGATTGGGATTTTAGTTTCTCTGCAGCTTTGCTAGGTCTTCAGATATCAAGATTCTTTTCTTGTGGAAGTCAAATTCATTTTTTTTTTTGGCGCAATGATGTGGGAATAGAAGTTTGATCCTAAGGAGTAGATTAATGCTACATCGCAAACCAGAGGCTTCCATTGTATTTTCTGTTAAGTACTATTGTTTAAAGTTGTGTTGCTGGTGAACTTCTTCAAATTGTTTTTGTTTCTATTTCAATTAATCACCCGTTCTCTCTCGCCTTCTCGCTCTCAAATGGGTGTCTGCAAACTGTAAATATATCTCGCTTAGTGCCTTGAGTTTTACTGTTTTTTTATTTTTAAATCATGACTCGGTTGAAGCTTGGAGGGTAATAAAGGCCTTGGTTGCTGTTGTTTGCCACTTAATCATGTGATAAGATTACTTGTGACTTCTGAATGCATCAATGTGGTGACCTCTACTGTTCTCTGAAAGATCTTCATTTACTACTTTGGTCATTCTTTTGTTACTGTTAGGGATAGGGTTACAAACTTTGGTTATTCATTCATTCATTCATTTTGTAAGAGAATTAAAGATGTGAAATGCCAAAAGGTTAAGACGGACTGTAACTCATTATCTCAAGTCATGAAGTACATTGAAAAAGCCAAGGCCATATATCATAGAAATAGCATATAGGCTAAATGTGCTCTTAATTATTGCACTCTCAAACTTTCTAAGTGGAGTCCATGTTAAGAGAATGGACTTTTTTGGCAGGGTACCGTTTTGGAGGTAAAGAAAATTTAACCTATGTGCTCCCGAGTAATTGGTTCAATTCAGATCCGTCCATCCCTCTGTAGAAATTTCAATATCTGTAACCCTTTGTCCCTTTGATCTAGTTGAAGAATTGCTAGCAGTGTCCTAATATGCGCCTGCAATTGATTGTTCCAGTTTTCTGCTTGTAGGGACAAACTGGCGCCTTGCAGCTATGCATTCTTGACTTACCATTTTGGTAAAATTGACAGCTTAACCATCCAAAAAGGACATAGTTATAGAATTTTTGGACTATTTTCATTGCATTGCCTTTTTACCCTGATAGAAGTCATAATCATATTCGACTCTTCCTACAAAGCAATGTTAACCTTTATGATTTCAGAGTCAAGTGTACCTTAGATTAAACTGTTTGCAGGAGACTCCTAAATGATGACTTGCAGCCGGTCTAATGTTTTTGTGCTAGCTTATAAAACTAAGTTACTTGGATTTGAGTGTAACTGTTGAACATGGGTATGCGTTCAATATAAATATATTTAATTTTTTCTAAGTTTTTCCATGTATTGGAAGGTTCTAAGAGGGTTGTATCTTCATTATGTGTTAGATACAAGTGTCAAACACAGATGCTTTAGGAAAAATGAAGAGTCGGAATAACCTAGTTATAAAATGTTTACTCTTGTGCAACATCAAGTGGTGGTGCCATTAGAAGGCTATAGGATTTTGTGGATGAGAAAAACACTGAGCTTTTTTCCTTGTACTTTCACAAGTTTGATTATCAATCAATATCTGTTAGAAAGGTGATCTTTATCACCATCTGGAACATATTTTTTGCAGTCGTACACAAAATCAGGGCTTTGGGTCACCAAACTTAACTGTTTTGCCACCTTGTAAGGGGGTGAAGCCGCCCTACAAGCGGAGTTTCCAATTAAATGCACGTGGCAGACAAAGGGTTGAACATTTTAGTCAGAACTGATCTATATAGGAACTTGGAAGCCCCCCAATTGGGTCTATTTTTTGTGGCTGATACGTGTGACCATGTCTTTTAAAGACGACCTGAAAGTGACTGTTCAGTTGGCTCTGGGTTAGTTGTCCCATTGCCATTACAGACAGCAGATGGTAGTCTCTTTGAAAGTGGGAGTAAGAGACAATCCCTTGTGAATGGCACTCTCATTGGCACCTAACAAAGCAACATTTGGATAAAAATCCATATGAACTTTTATTGTGGATCTCATTTCAAACTTTGATTAATGGTGTCCCCAGGAAAGTGGCTGTAGATTTTTATGTTCGCAAATCTTAATCCTACTGATATAAACAGGTTTGAAAATTCTGCAGCTAACAAAGGGACCAAAACTGCTGATGCTGGTAATCCCGCATTAGGATAATATGCATTAAATGAAGAAATCTTTCATTGTTCTTTAATTAAAAATCAAATCTACTTCTCGTTGTTTGCTGCTAAAAAGTTTCTGTTGGGGATGTTTAATTTATTTTCACGTCCACATTAACTTTTCCATGTTTTAGAACCACACAACACTTTCATAATTTGTTCAACATTTTTTTATCAACTAAGAGAAATAAATTATTGTTCGCAAGAATCTATGTCCGATATCCGAATATGAATATAAAAATATAACATGAAAACTTAAAAAAAAATTAAATATATTTGTGTTAAATATATATCTGTTTTTAATATTTACATGCAAATTTAAATAACATAAATAAAAGAATATTCCATATCACAATTTCAATATTCCATATTTCCACTTTGAAATGGACA
>JBBYHM010000020.1:3888526-3912040 GCA_038381775.1 Adansonia rubrostipa | reverse complement strand
CTAGTTTTTGATGTTGTTGGTTCCTTTGCTAGGCCCAGAATTTGGCACAGATCCCTTGGGAAGCATGCTGAGGATCATGGGTCCATACTTTCCGCCGAGTCTTTGAGTTGGAGATCTCAGAATCCCTCTCTTGATTGGAACCATGTGGTGATGGTTACATGGCAGAGCTTGCGGCTTAGGATCTTGGTTCGGTTTGTCGATATCGTCGATGACGACGACGACAGGAAGAGCAAGGTTCGAGGTTGGCCGTTGAGCTGGCAGGCCATTTGACAAAAACCCATTCAGAAGCCTAGCTGAAGAAAGCGAATTAGATGAGAAAATGAACAAGAAGAATACAACTGCTGTGATCAGCTTCTGGGTTTTGTTGAAGCTCGCCATTAACGGTTTCGGAAAGAGTTCGTGAAGTTGTTGGAGACAACCAAAAGGGAAAAAAAATGAGAGATTTTGAGAGTAAATGTTGTTGGCGTTGGATTGATGAGATTACGGTTTGAGAGATGTTTATTTTATATTAGGAGGGCGAGGGAGGGCCGACTGTGAAGTTGAGGAAATTGTTGTTTGGAGTTGACAAAGTCAGTCAGTTGGTACTTGGCATTGGGACTTTGGGGCGTCTAAAAGTCATCAGTTTGTGAGAAAAATGCCGAGTTTACGCGCTGCTTCTTCTACACGCTACATTGACTTAATATTCTTCTTTAATTTTTATTCTTTTTATTTATTCATTTTGATTTGAGATTAGGTTTGAATAAATTTATGATTTAACATTAATTAATTTATTAATAATTTAGACTTCAAAAAAGATTCACCTAAATTAATGTAAAATTAATATTAAATATCTTTATAATTTTTAAATTATTTATATTTATTTAATTTGATTGTAGATTATGCATATTAAATTTTTAATAAATTAAAATTTTTTAATTAATTTTTTGATATAAAAAATTCAAATGTTAAATATACATTAAGAAAGATAGTATTCTTAATTAATATGATAAATATATTCAGTCAATTTAAAAATTTACATGCATAATATGTATAATTGTATTACTTAATTTAATAGTTTAATGAATCTAAATTAAAAGATCAAGGCATCCATCTTTTAAGTCGCCACGTGAAAGTGGTTAAGAATATATGAAAAACCTCATATTTAAGCCATTAACTTGACTAATATCAAAAGAATATGCTCTGTGTATATATATTAGTATAATAATAATGTTGTTATGTTCACATTTGAACTGCTAAAAGCTAGAAAGTTGGTCAATTTTTTTGTAAATACTTGAAGGTTGAACTGAAGCTAACATGCCACGACTATTTTCGAAAACGGGTAAACGGACAATAACAGAGTCAAACAGAGCAAGTTCAAGGTAATTGTTTGATGGACCCCCTAATTGCGGGTAATTGTAATGACATCGATATATAGGTATCAATCAGACGGTTTGGATTGGGCTTTGATTATTTCATTTCAGGTTAAATTATTAAATTTTAAAATTAAATAAGATTAATTTTATATAAATTTTAAATTATTTAAGGTTTAAATTAATTATTTCATAACGAAATTAATTTAAATTTGAAGTATTTTAATTTTGGAGTAAGATAAATTCAGATTATTTTTCAAGTAAGGTTATAATTCCATGAGGATAAAGAGAAATTTTGGGTTGAAATAAGTTTTTGACACCTCTACGAATAAGTCTAAGACATAAAGAACGAGGAAAAAGAAAAATAAAATAATATTTTATATTATATAAATTTTTAAATATTAATATATTTATATTTTATTTATATATTTTTTAATTATTTTTTATGTCATATTTATGTTATGTATAGTATTAATAGATTTAGAGATCACTGTCTAAGGTAACCTGTCATTGCTAGCTTTGGTCTATATATTGGACTTCCTATGTTGGCGTTGAAGACAAACTTGTTTCCCAAGACACCCAAGCTCTTCTTCCTCGCAGTTGCCTTGGCTGGCTTGCCCAGCAAACACTTAAATTTCACCGACACTAACCCTTGTGTTGTTGCACCGGACAAAGTCAAACTGCAACACACCGATTTCGCTTATCAGCTACACCCTGCCATGTGCAAGCAATACCAGCAAAGATTAAAAAAAAAAAAAAACCATTTTGTGGTTCAACAGCATCATTGCAAATTTTGATTTTTTTTTTTTTTACTACATAAAATTTCAAAAAGGACGTTTTTAGGCTCTTTTTGGGAGAATATTCGTAAGATGAAAGTCCGTATTAAAGTTTAATCATAAAACGATATTTTTAATACAGTACTCATATATGTTTTATTTTTTAAAATAAAACTTTAATAATTTATTTTTTAATTTTTAAAAAAATAACCTTTTGATCTAAATTAAAAAGCCCAAGTTTTAAGCAGTTTCAATTCCAATAATATATGTATATCTCATCAATTACGTTACTTTCAACATATGATACATGAATTTCACATTCATGGATATAAATTTAGGGTAAGTAGATATGAACACTGACTCAACAATCATAATTATTCATTTGTTATGACTAACAAATAAGTACAAACAAATAAATAATTAAAAAAATATGAAAAATAAGTTAAATGATAGATGGATTTCACACAGTCAAAGCAGTCAAATTTAGGGCAAGCATGAGCTAGCAAAATATGAATGTTTAATTATTATTATTATTATTAAAGAAATAGAATAATACGATTCAAACATATGACGTGAGTCATGACTTATAAGGTGGAAATAAAAGGAAGAAAAAGAAGAAGGGAAAATGGAGGAGCTGAGCCTCACGGATTTGTTATTAATTAATTAAATAGCCATAGCCAAGTGACTATGGAAGGACCAAACTAAAAAAGAGGTTAATTAGCTTAATGTAATTTGTATGTTTGTGTCGTGTTTATATATATATTTTATATATATTGTAATCATGTTTAAAATAATATATTATTTATATATTTTGATAAATTAATAATTTATATTATATATATTTTGATATGTTTATATAGTTATATTATGTTTATATTATTTATTTATTTATGTCTTATTATATCATATTTTATATGATATTTTAATTATTAACTTTTTTTTTTGGTATGGTATTTAGAATTTCCATGTCAAAAGCTTCTTAATTGCCTATCAAGGAAACCACAGTACCCAATTGGACCAACAAACTAAGGTTATTTATTTTAATATAAAAAAGGCCTCTTGGTCTTCGGCTGCAACATATCAACATCATCATATTTATCGAATTGGAATCGGTTTAAAGATCTTTTAAGGTCTCCATCTCGAACCAACATTGAATCATTCGAATTATTTGCCTAATTGGCTCTAATTGAACAAATACATTGAACATATTGCCGACCAAATATAAGTAGAGGCGATGGTCAAATTTCATTAGTAATATTATGTGAGGTGGTGAAGAGGATAACCCAACTATTAATAGCTCATATTTGCTGCTTTAAACGTCACAATTGTTGCTAATCACTGGATTATTTTAATTTTAAAGTATTCCCAAAAGTAGCAAGACTTCAACGTACGTACCCTAATTAATTAATTAATTAGAATTTTCTTAGCAATCTCTACGCTTTTTTTTCCTCTTATATTGTTTTGATTAAAGTGATATTTATATACAAAGTATAATTGACATATTATTTTTTTAAATTTAGTAAAAATAATAAATTAAATAAAAAACTCTTAGAATAATAATTAAATAATCTTTAAATCGATCCTATAAAATGAGAGAAAATTAAACAAGTTACAACAGCGAAAATGATACTAAAATTGAAGTTTTGTTTCCTTAATTCATGCAACCACTATTAAAAATTAACATTTAAAAGATTAGAGGTCGAAATTCTTACTATCCTTTAGGAAAGACAACACTAATATTTGGCTTTAATTTGATTAGGCATATATTATATGCAGTGGTAGTAGTTGTTTATTATACCGTGTAAACCGAAAGTGTGGAAGATTTGGAATTGGATTCGAGAATCTTTACTTAATGGGATTCAAGCAAAAGGCTCTCTTTAGCCAGCCTTTAGACTTTAAGGGATGAAGAAATTAAGAAAAGGCAAAGTCATTCAAGAAAAGGTACAAAATCTTTGATTTGGTGAGGAGACAAATTCTTACACGGATGGCCAACCGACCCCACTCGCCAGTGGGCAGTAGCCTTTTAACTTTTTGAAAAAATTCGCATTTAATTTATAAAATATTATTTATTTTAATTTAAAAATTATATAATTTTATTTAAAAAAATATTTCATGAATATAAATTAAAGTTTTAACATACGTATATATTATAAAGAATTCTCATTATTTCTTAAAATGAGACTGAGGCATACACTTTCTTATTATGATTATATTATGTTATAAGCTAACAACCAATTTTTATTGATTGAAATGCAAAGTTATATCTATTCTTTCATTATATTATACGATAGTTTTTTATGTTTTAATCTTCCCTGCCGACTTTCTTGAGTCCACATAATGAACTTTCTACACTATCGTCTATTGAGGATTTGTTTCCAAAATGCCATACATATTTAGTGTGGCAGTTGGGATTTAAAGTAACAGCTATTAATAAAATTAAAAATATAATATTTTATCAATAAATCAAATGATTGCCGGATTATATATATATAATGATAATTAATTTTTTTCCTTTTAAATAATGTGATAATATTAATGGTATCTTATAAAGTATTTTTTAAGATACTTTTGCAATAATTTATACTGGAAGATGTTTAGGCAATCGAATGCTAGTTAGAACTTCGAATCAATGTTCATGCAATTCATAAGCTTTTCCTTTAATTTATTTTTTAAAAAAAATAAAAAAGCTTTGTCATGCTTTATAAAGAGTATTTTTGATTAAATGTTGGTTTTGTTCACAATATGGCCAGCAGCAAATGTCAATAATAACTAACCTTGACAAATCAAGTGCCCAGATTTGATTGTTAAATCAGTGTAGTATAAATACATCAATCAAACGAAGCCTACCCTAATAAGGAACAATAAGAGAAAGGAATCATGATTGGGTTTTGGCAAGGCCAGCTAGGCCCATTTGATCTCATTTTGCAGATTTACCATCGCGTTTCAATTATCAAATGAAAATCATCTTTTGCCCAGGAAATATATATGTATATATATATATACATATATTATAGGGAACTTAGAAAAGCAATATGTTGAGCTCTTTTGAAAGCGTTTATTTTTATAGGCAGACAATATTAGGACATTGCCTTTTCTTCTTGTGCTGTACTTAGCATTGCTCTTATTCTTTATTGTTTAAAAAAATATTTATTTTTAAAATTCGTATCTAATACTTATTAAAATAAAAGTACAGAGATATAACTTTTTAAATATATAAAAAAAATTTTAAAAAAATTAAATATAATCATATCCGAAACATGCTTGTATCAAATACATATCTTATTTGACACGTACACTCAAATCCAAATAATATAGTTAAGTAGAACTCAGTGCACTTAGCGTAGCTCATGGACACATATATTTATATATACACGTATATGTATATGCTATTTTGAAAGACAACAAGTACTTATTACAGTATCACCCGTAACTTCTTCATTAGATTAATAACTTTGATTTCTCGTTACCAAAGAAAAAGAAAAGTGATCAATTGACCATACTTTTTCGATACCACGTTCTGGCCCAACTTTTTATGAATCTAATAATCATGATGCCATTCCACCAAGCAAGTGCCGTATAAATAAATTATTTGGATTGGATACATATCTTATAACTTTCTTCAAAAACCGCTTCTCCCTAATGAACAATTAGTGATCAGTTTGTGAAATAACAAAGAAGGAGCTGATGAAAAACCCAGTTTTGTGCTGCTTATTAATTGCAGTACTGCTTTTACTATCCATTAGTATGGTTCCATGCAAGATGGCTACCTGCAGTCGTTGTGATCCTGCAAGCCAGATATTGGAATTAAGATTAACAAGAACAAGAAAGCTTTTAGAGATGGAGGATCATTCAGGATATGTTCCAAGCATCCCTATCCCAGGTGATTATGATTACAATGATTTCTACAGAAGGCAAGGTGATGTTCCAAGCCCTGGAGTTGGTCACTGAAGTTAAAATATCAGTTAGATCAAAGCCATATATCTTTCTAGCTAGCTAGCTAGATACTTCTTGTTTTTTTTTTTCTTTTTCCCCTTTCCATCTGATTAAAATGATTTTTTTTCTGTTCCCCATATTTTCTCTTCTAATTCATCTATATAGATATGTTCTTTCTTACCCTATAAAATATATAAATACTTGTGTGTTTTCTATTTGATTTTTCAAATCAGTAAAATATAGCCAAAATAAAAGTAATATATATATATATATATGTATGTATTAATTCTGTTGTAGTCTTGTAGTTGAATGCTTGATAATCAATACATTTATTTACATACATAGCAGAAGGACTTTGACACTGTGATTAAGTAACAACTCAAGGCAAGGTTTCCGAAGTCCCCTTCCTCTTAGCAGGTTTTGGATGATAGGTTAGGGCAGCCAAAGGAGATGATTAATATTTCAAACTTTCAATATTCCATTTCATTTTTCATTGACGAGTTAAGATCATGGTCATGGTGCGTAATTAATCCTACTCCAATATTGCTTTCAGACAAAGGTATGCACATAGAGATGCGCATGCTTAGTCTTTACAATATTGCAAATCAATCCTCTCATGTCCCAAACAAAGCTTAACAGTTTTTCCATTGGTGATTACTTGAAAAACTTGGTGATCGACCTATATTTATAGTTTCAACTCTGATAAGCAGCCCCAAATTTATAAACTTGTTAATAATAGCCTTTAAATTTGTTGAAAATACAGCAAATTTTCTTTTATTTGCTTTAGATTTAGTATTACAGAAATAGAGGTATATAAAAATTGATGCGGCAAAATTTCCTTTAATTAGTTTTTATCTCTTTTTAATTTATAAAAGTTCAACGTTCTACCACCAAACAAATGACGTGTGGTTGGTGTCTATGCATATGACTACCTAAACAAAAGGAAAAAGAAAGAAAGCGGCAAGAAGCACTAAAGTAATGTAGGTAGCCGTGGGATGTAGTGGGCACAATGTGGCTTGGGAAAAGTATAGAGCGGAAAGACAATGTTGAAGGTTAATTCTTTAGAGACTGAATTTATTGGAAAAGAACCATGATCACATCTCAAATCCCTATGCTCTGTTACTTGACAAAATTTTTATCAAGATCCTTTATATTTAAGTATGGTATTAATATTATTTATATTTATTTAAATTTGATTCAACTTAAAGTATGGATATTAAATTTTACATAAACTTATCTATGTATGTATAAATGGATAGTACATACTTGTTAAGAACTGTCCATATTACTTTGTTTTGGATATGTCTTTTTAAAAAATTTAATTTTTAACAATTTAATAATTTTTTTATTGAAATACGTATAACTTAACATATTTAATATTTACACTAAAATATTATATATATTTATTATTTATATGATATAAATTACTCAATATATATAAATATGAAAATAATATAAAATATAATTAAAAAATAATCGGATCGATCCAAACTTGAATATTAAATATTTAATCAAAAATATCTAAAACTAATTTTTAAATTTAATATTTTTATTCCTACTCCCTCTTATATTAAATAGATGGTTTGGCTCACAGTAGCTCTGAGGGAAGGGCAACTTTCCATTTTCCAATTCCTTGTAAAGATGTTTGGGCTTGGCGGTTTGCCATCTTGGAACTGGGCAATGTTTTGATTTTGGGCTTGAAGTTTTTATTTGATTATGCAATTTGGAGAGTCCAAACCCCTTTAACCTTTAAAACACAAAAAAAGAAATTGTGATATTTAAGCCTAAGTTTTCGAGTCCCACACCAACATGTCCGCTTGTCCAGGCTGCTTGATGTAGCCTGTAATGGCAGGGTCAGGCTCATTGCTTGCTCCAATTTTCAGTTGACAGTAAATCTGCACCCTACCACATTTAGCGGTTTTGCCATGTAGCAAAATTGAAAATGTTGATTTGTAATTGATCCAAAGAAAGATATTTATTAAAAACAAGTTGCGTTGCTTGTGGGGAAGGTTAATTTTTTTGGTACATATGCTAGTAGTAAGCATATGGGCCATCAGTCATGCCTTATTTGGCTGCAATAATCAATGCCAATTATAGCTCTAAGGAAATCCAGAGAAATAATAATTAGACATCGTTTCCTTTTAAACTGTTTAGGTTTAAGTGTAAATAGTGACAAGTGTTTACTTTTTGTAAATTTGAGCCGAGTTCCGTGTCAGCATTTGGCATCATCATAGTTTCTCCAAGTAATGATGGCTTTCTTTCCTGTTTTTGTTGAATTGAGGCTACTGCATTCGAATGCACAAATACTTGTTTTAGATCAATAGGCTGACAGTAGCTGGAAATTGGCTAAACCTCTTACATTTTTATTTATTTATTTATTTTTTATTTGCACCCAATATTTGGTTATTTTAGAGCTAGGTGACATTCTGACCATTTTTGCCTTTGGTGTTCATTCCGGCTTTTCTCAAATTATTTTTGGAGTTGATGTGATAGGTTTCTCCATTGATTACTAGTTACATTATTTGTTTTCAGTTGATTTCTTCAAAGAATCCAACTGTAAATTTCATTTTATTAGAGAAAGGGAAAACTATAAGCCCAAGGTTCATGCCCTTATTGGGTGTAAGATTGTTTTTACCTTACTATCAAGAAAATAATTTCCATTGACAAACCAAAAAAGATAAGGGTAATTAATTAGAAGCTGAGTGAGAACCATACTTTGCCCACCAATGAAATCCCATCGATCAATTATTTTGATCTCAATTTTGTCAAAATTGGTGCACAATTTGGATTTTGGCAATTCCTTTTGCTTTTCTTAACTACAGTTCTTATCTAAGTCTAACCTACCCCAAAGGCCAAAGCCATCCTAATGCCAAAGCTTCTCTCACCGGCTTTCACTTTCTCAACCCCACTACCAATGGTAGCTAAGTTGTTGCTTTCCACTTAGAGTTAATGCGACTTCAAACCCTCGGAATTAATGTTTTGTAGGTAGAAGTCATACTAGAATGCATCGAACTCTACTCTCACAGAAGAGATTTAGACAACTTTCAATGGGATTTTTATTTTACATGATTTTTCTGGTTAAAAAAAAAAACTGTATACTATAGTTTTCTTAATGCTTGAATTTTATATTAGTGTGAAGCTTGCATTGACCTTACGGTCATATAATCACCAAAATAATACAGTACTTGAAAAGAATTGAAAGTTCGATGCTGTCGAAGTGAAAAAGAAGATAAAAACAATTCTTGTCATTATTCAGTTAAGATGGTGAATGATTTACACTTGAAGTGATCAACAAGACATGGAAAAGACCAAAGTCCAAAGGCTACTTTGTTAATTATGCTAATATTCCTGCTCATGATAATCTCCGAATACTATTTCTTTATTAGAAAGCATGCTTCTTTATCAATCCATTTTCAAAGAATCAAATATCTATAGCTTCTCTTGATGTTCTCTAATCTCTTCCAATTTCCTTTTCTTAAGTTTTTTTTTTCCTTAAATAGCAGGTTCTATTCTGTTTTGATTGAACAACATTCGCCATTATCGGTTGGTACACAACTTTTAAAGCTTCTGGGATGCTGCGTTCAATCCTAAAGCATCACTTGATTTCATAAAAGTACCAAGCTTGTGTAGAGTCTACAGCTAAATGCAACAAGGTTTCCATTTGGTGGCCGTTGATTTGCCAGAAAAAAAGAAGAAAGACTCAGGTAATATAAGTTTCTCTATATCTGTTTGGTTGTATTTGTTTCCATAAAGAGTTCAAGGGGATGGTTTTTTTCAGCAAAGTTTGAATTTTTTTTTTTCCTTCTGTGTTGGATTAATGCGGTTCTATCATCTATGGAGTGGGATATGGGAGGTTCTACAGCTGTTTCCAGAATGAAGTTTAATATTGATAAAAATAAGGAGTTACAGGATGGAACCAGTGCAAGTGATGGGAGACGCAATCAAAAGTCTGTTTTTTTACCTAAAGGATAAATTGGTTCTGCAAAAGGGAAGTCCCACTTAGGTTAGGTGTATCAAAGAAGAAAGAAGGAAAAAAGGAAAAGCTGAGCAGTGATGAGTTTGAAAGTTATAATAAAAAGGGCTAGGAAAGGCTAATGGTGAGTTGGTGCATTTTGACTAGTCTCATGGGGCTTCTCTGAATCACATGGGCTGGCATCTATGCTACTAAACGTGAGTAATATTAGAGTGTATTCAATATATGTTTAATTTTTTAAAATATTTTTTAAATAATTATTGAAGATTCATATTTAAATATGTATTAAATATAAATATTATTTGCAGATATTTCAAAAAAGATAAAGACTGCTCGTAATTAATTGTAACATTTTTGAAGGTCTAGGGGTGATGTAAATTGGTTTTGCTTTGTTTTCTTTCATTTGCTTTTGAGTTACTACTATCAGATCCCAATTATTAAAAGAAAATAATAATTAAGAGCAACTTGCCAAAAAACAGTTTCCCAGCTTTATCAATGAAAAGAAAATGAAAGGTCTGCTAAGCTCAAGTTAGGTAGGAATTTGAGAAAGAGAAAGTTGTGGTCTTGTGGGGTAATAGTAAATGTACTTTGTAATATTGACAAGCTGATGAAAAAATGATCCATCAAATCAGCTTTATTTTCGTGGGCACTTGTTTGGTTGTTAGTGTGATTATATTAGTCTTGTAAATGCAACTGTCGTTGCATCACGTGATTGTGCTTTCTCTTTGCCATCAATCAAGATTGTCATCTTTTGTTCTCTATCATAGATATATATATATATATATACACACATATATATACTTTATGTTACAGTTAATAATGATATTTGCTCTTCGTTTCTATCTTCTCTTTCTTTGTCCTTTATGGGTTAATATTATCAGAGGGTTCAAAGTTTGATTTTTTTGATTGAAAACTAAGAAATCAACTATCACTTTCTTGCACTTTTCATCAACCAGAAAAAGAAAAAGGAAAAAGGAAAAAGGAAAAAGAAAATATTTTTTATATAAAAGAAATGCAAAGGAAATAAACGAGGGCCTAGTGCATTTAAGAATTTCTGTCTGTATAATTCTAATGTAGTTGGGCTTCAATCCTTTTTAAGGTTCCATATATTTTCTAGTGATTGGAATCTGAGGTCTCACTTGGCTTTCATGTGTTCTTCCTTCTCTGTAAGATTTTAAAGAAGTGCATAGTTTTCAAAGAATATGGTGGGGGGTGTTATAGAGGCATGGAAGCCATGCGGGTGAATGTGACATGCTTTTTATCTCCCCAATTTGCGGGTGTGTAAAGTAGGGATATGCGTGGATGTCCTAGGAAATTTTATCTCGGAAGTCCATTGGTGTTTTTATATTCCATCTTTCTTTCAAATTCATGGTGTTGGATTGTGCCACTTAAGTTTGGCATATTGTTTCAGTGTTAATCTGCTGCTAATTGTGTCCACTTGCAAGAAAATCAGGTTGAAGATTGAGGCATAATAATTATCATGGATCTTGAGTATGGCAAGTCCTTGGATGCTTCAAAGGTTTGTGCCTTTAACTTCCAACCTGATTGCAGGGATTTATACTTTCAAAATGCACGTATCCATCAACCATTCCAAGTTACTGGTCAATTAGATTTTGTTTCTTTGGAATACGCAAGCTTCCATTACTTGGTTGAAGGATTGATATGAAATGTTATCAATTGAATTACCTGGTATGGTTTCTATAACTTAGCAGACTGCTGGGAAGGTTGCTTATTCTGGAATTGTGTTGCAGAAGGGTTCTTGGAAGACCGCATTGCTTTTCGCATACCAAAGCCTTGGTGTAGTTTATGGGGACCTTAGTACTTCCCCTCTTTATGTCTACAAGAGCACATTTGCTGAAGACATTCAACATTCAGAGACAAATGAAGAGATTTATGGTGTTCTATCCTTTGTCTTCTGGACTCTTACTCTAGTCCCTTTGTTCAAGTACGTGTTCGTGGTTCTTCGAGCAGATGACAATGGAGAGGGTAAGCGTTTAAGCAATTGTGCCATCCATATCATTTAGCCATTAAAACTGAAACCTTTTGTTGATGATATTGTTTTTTGCAGGAGGTACTTTTGCATTGTATTCTTTGATATGCCGACACGCAAAAGTTAGTCTTCTGCCCAGCAGACAGGTTGCTGATGAAGCAGTCTCTACATATAAACTTGAGCATTCTCCAGAGAAAAAGAGCAGTTCAAGAGTAAAAATGTACCTTGAGAAGCACAAGGTCTTGCACACTGCTTTATTAATCTTGGTTCTCGTAGGTACTTGTATGGTAATAGGAGATGGTGTTCTCACTCCGGCAATTTCTGGTAAACCTCTTAGCACTCAGTTGCTTAAATTTGCAACTGATTTTTCAGTCACCGACTAATTAATATTTTCTTGTATATGTAGTTTTCTCTGCTGTTTCCGGCCTTGAGTTATCCATGTCCAAGGAACATCATGAATGTAAGCTCCTCAACTTGCTATGTTACGTTTTTCAACTTGATGCTAGGTACTTGTAATGTATATATTTTTTTATTGTGGTTCAAAGGAGGCCGTAACCTGAGGATAAGAGAAGGGTTGAAATGCTAGGATTCGAAACCCAGACTTTCTGCATGCTAACTCCTAAGGATGGCTGCATGAACCAAATAAACTAGGCTCCGGATTTGTTTTTGATCGTGTTTTTATACACAGTTTAATAAAACATTACTCTGTTGGTAAATTCTTTTCTGAGATAAAGAGAAATTTACTCCTTTTTCATTTCATTAGAATGGTTGATTTAATATTTTGTTGCGAGCTTCATGATTGAGCATAAAATATGTTGCAGTTATATCATGGTTAATTCCAGTCTTTGTGCTAACTTGCTGCCTCTTTAGATAAAGAGACATTTACTCCTTTTTCATTTCATTAGAATGGTTGATTTAATATTTTCTTGCGAGCTTCATGATTGAGCATACAATATATTGCAGTTATATCATGGTTAATTCCAGTCTTTGTGCTAACTTGCTGCCCCTTTATCTGAAATTCATGTCCACATTTGCAGATGCAGTTATTCCAATCACTTGCTTCATTTTGGTGTGTCTTTTTGCACTTCAACACTATGGCACACATCGGGTCGGATTTTTCTTTGCTCCAATTGTGTTAACATGGTTACTTTGCATCAGTGCCCTTGGCTTATATAATGTGATCTACTGGAACCCCCATGTCTATCAAGCTCTTTCTCCACATTACATGTTCAAGTTCTTGAATAAGACCAGGAAAGGTGGATGGATGTCTTTGGGAGGCATACTTCTCTGCATTACAGGTGAGGTTGGAACATATACATATGGTAAATTTTCATGTTGCATTATGTCTTCTGTCCATGATGCAGGTTAGGGATTATAGGAATAGCTAGAACACAAAAGAATTGAAAATAGTCGAGAAAGATAAAACACTATAGAAAGATTTAAGCTCTAAAAAGAAACCTTTTAGATAGAATAATAAAATAATAATCGAATACCTTGTAGCAACTACCTAAGTGCATATAAATAGACTAGCTCTCCTACTCTTATAAGACTTCTTATTCCGAAAAGAAAACTAATTAAACTTAATTATAAAACTTATCCTAACGTAAAATAAAACTCTTATCCTAAATAATAGTCTAATTAAACTAGAATTCTTAAAATAAAAATATAAACTTTATCCTAAACAAAATCCTAAATGGAATAAAATTGTTATTTGTTGATGCTCATGCATCATTCATCCTCGGTTGAAAACATGACAATATCTGCTAAAAGAAAAAACTTTACAAGTTCCAAACTCCTTAGACTTCTATTTACAGTAGGTACTCTTAGGAAACCTTTCCTTCTTCAATGGAACTAGCAACAAATCTCCTTTTTCCAATTCTTTGAAATGCACATTTTGATTGGTAGCAATTGCATAAGCCTCTTTACTTTTTTTTTTAAAGTTGATTGTAATTTCTCATGGACCTTTCGAACGCGATCAATAAAAGCTTTTCCATCATCACTCACCCTAGCTTTTTGATAGCACTTCAGTAAACCCTGTGGCAAGTTGTCACTAATTGAGAAGGCAAACTCTTCCAACAACTCTTGAATTACAATAGGTTGTTCTTTAAAGTTCTCATCACTGCTAAATTTATTTATAACCTTGCTAGTTTCATTCTTCAAATCCTCTTTTTCATCTTGGGTAGAAGTAGTCATCACCTTCGGGATCATTAAGGATTCTCTTTATGCAAGGTATATATCTACGTACTCATTATTGTCATTATATTCATCATAAATTGGATTTGGCAGTTTTAGATCTTCTTTTTCAAAATAAGTTTCTACAGCGGCTCGGCATTCCAAGTAGTCTTCCTTGGATAACTCCACGTGGAAATCATTCACTTGGACATTTGCTCCTCTATCATCCAGTTGTAGAGCATGTAATAACCGCTCTTTCAATACACCTCGTATTGCAAAATTTGTAGGTCTAGCATTATGAAAGGGGTTCTCAAGCTCACCTTCATCAAATACTTCTTCCTATCCAACTTCTAGCAAGTCAAAAGGGTTGTGGTCACCTTCCTATATCTCCATTTGTGCTCCCACATGTATTTGTCACCGCAAAGCTTGTGTAGCCCGCGACAAATCCTCCACCATGTGCCTCAACTCGATCAACTTTGTTTGCTGTTCTTGATTCCCTCTTCCATGGCCACTTGCACGTCCTACCATAGCTTTGATACCAAATTGATGCAAGGTGGAGATGATAGGAATAGCTAGAACACAAAATAATTGAAAATAGTCAAGAAAGATAAACGCTGTAGAGAGATTTAGGCTCTAAAAAAGAAACCTTTTAGATAGAATAATAGAATAATAATTGAATACCTTGTAGCAATTACCTAGATATATATAAATAGACTAACTCCTACTCTTATAAGGCTTTATTCCTAAAAGAAAACTAGTTAAACTTAATTATAAAACTTATCCGAAAGTAAAATAGAACGCTTATCCTAAATAATGATATAATCAAACTAGAATTCTTAAAATAAAAATATAAACTTTATCCTAAACAAAATCCTAAATGGAATAAAATTGTTATTTGTCGATGCTCCTGCATCAGTCCGCTTTGCGGTCAACAGGTTCAACGTAATCTCCTTAGCTTAAAGTAATCCATGCCTCAGACATGAATTGATTTTTACCCATGTGTAAGTTTCGTTCCTTGGTATCGATAACATCATTATTTGACATTATTATATCAATTAGGCTGGCAAATGGAGCAACCTTTTCACAGTTACCATAGAGCTAACCTACTAGTGAATACGCATATCCTTTGTAACAAAAATCTGTTTAGGTTGTAAACTTGAAAAGTTTTACTCACATGACACTTGAGGCTCAAAATGCTTTCCTATAATTTGAGCTGAATATTTCGCATGATCTAATTTGCAAGGCGCATTATACTATTGACAGTTAACTTCAAGTAACTAGAATTTTTCCCTGTATCCATTTGTTTTTAGTCTTCAAGCAAGGTCATCTGTAGACCATCTGAAAGTCTTTTATTGAAACAATATATATATATATATATATATATATATATATATTCATGAATAATACCATAGCTTAAGTTTTGTTCATCGTGACAACTGACAACCAATGAATGTCAATATTATACTTAATTATCCATGCAGGCTCGGAGGCAATGTTTGCTGATCTTGGTCACTTCTCTTATGCTGCAATTCAGGTTCCTCAATACTAATCCTCTTCCAAGTTTTGATTTGAATGTAATGTCCTACATATTCAGTGCGAGTTCAAAATTGGCTGCTAAGATGAAATTTAACCTTTGTCTTGCCACAGACTGCTTTTACGTTTCTGGTTTACCCAGCTCTTATATTGGCATACATGGGTCAAGCTGCTTATTTGTCTCAACATCACCATACAAGTTACCAGATCAGTTTCTATGTGTCGATCCCAGGTATACCCCATCTTCTGTTTTCAAAACCAAGAAAAAAGGTAGGAAGCTGACTGATGAAATAGGGACATGTAAATTTCAAGTTTAAGCATCGAAATCGCCTACCTATTCCTTTATCTCCAACAGCTAAGAAATACTATGAAAGATAGAACGGTGTTTTGATAGGATAACACCATCATAGTGTATCATGCCTCCCCAGCTCAGAAGGGATTGCAGTATCTCTCAGTTGGGTACATATCTGAAGTCATGGTTGTAGACAAATGAACTTGATTGCTTTAATTTTTTTTTGGTTTTTTATACAGAAAGTGTGAGATGGCCTGTGTTAATAATAGCAATTCTTGCTTCTGTTGTGGGAAGCCAAGCAATCATTAGTGGAACGTTCTCGATCATCAACCAGAGCCAATCACTTGGTTGTTTTCCTAGAGTCAAGGTTATTCACACCTCTGACAAGATACATGGCCAGATTTATATCCCTGAAATCAATTGGGTGCTCATGATCCTCTGCATTGCTGTGACTATCGGTTTTCGAGACACAAAACACATGGGGAATGCATCAGGTAAGGTTAAACTTCATACATAACAGATAATAATTTTCGAACATCTAATTAAAATCATTTCCTCCCTAATATGAAGCCATTTCCTTATTCTTTTGGTTTCAGGATTGGCAGTGATGACGGTGATGTTGGTGACAACGTGCCTCACTTCCCTGGTTATTTTCCTGTGTTGGCACAAACCCCCTATTGTAGCTCTTTCGTTTCTTCTTTTCTTTGGTTCTATTGAATTGCTTTACTTTTCAGCTTCACTCACCAAGTTCACGGAAGGTGCTTGGCTCCCTATTCTGTTGGCCCTTTTCCTCATGACAATCATGTTTGTATGGCATTATGCCACCATCAAGAAATATGAATTTGATCTCCACAATAAGGTATCACTAGAATGGCTATTAGCATTGGGTTCAAGCTTAGGAATTGCTCGAGTTCCGGGTATTGGCTTAGTTTTTACTGATCTCACCTCAGGAATCCCGGCTAACTTCTCTCGTTTTGTCACTAACTTTCCTGCGTACCACTGTGTCCTTGTTTTTGTGTGCGTAAAATCAGTACCTGTCCCTTTTGTGCCGCCAGCTGAGCGTTATCTTGTGGGCCGTGTAGGTCCTGCTGCTCATCGGTCTTATAGGTGCATTGTTCGTTATGGATACCGAGATGTACACCAGGATGTTGATTCTTTTGAATCGGAACTAGTTGCTAGACTGGCTGATTTCATCCACTATGATTGGCATCGAAGCCAGCACACTAATCCCTTCACTGAGGATGATGCTTCCCACTCTAATGAATCATCAAGTGAATGTAGGTTAGCCGTAATTGGGACAGTTGCATTTTCTGGCACACCAGCATATGAGATTGAGGAAAGCGTGCAACCAGGAAGTGTATCAGTAGGATTTTCAACAGTAGAGAGTGTGACCGATGTGATCGAGATGGAGCCTATGCCTGTGGGTGCTGTTGAAAGAAGAAGAGTTCGATTCACCATTGATCATGACTTGGAATCTGATGTTAGAACTGATATGGAGGTGCAGCTGCAAGAAGAGCTAAATGATCTGTTGGCAGCCAAAGAAGCAGGGACCGCATTCATACTAGGACACTCACATGTAAAAGCAAAGCAAGGAAGCTCCGTATTAAAGAGATTGGCTATTAATTTTGGGTACAATTTCTTGAGAAGGAATTGCCGGGGACCAGACGTTGCACTGAAGGTGCCTCCAGTATCTTTATTAGAGGTTGGCATGGTTTATGTCGTGTAAGGTTCTCATGTAAGTAATTTTTGTAGCTTTATAGTATATGTTACTAGTTTTAAGAGAAATTCACCTCTTTCTTTATGTCTGAAGCAATATAGAAATGAAATTACCATTTATAGAAGTGTATGTCTTATGCCATTCTCAATTTGCATGCAAGTACTTACCATATGGTGTGTGAGTGTGACTGGCCTATATTACTACGAAAATAAGACACTTGTGCTTGTAAGTTTGTCTAAATAACTTGAATTCTATTTGTTCGTTGTTGAGCCTAGCTTCACTCAAGCAATTCGAGTTATTGAGCAAGCTAAATTTAATTATCTTAATATCCCACTTGTATATGATGCAAGCTTAATTGAGTGTTTTTTTTCAATTTGTAATATATATTTTTAATTACTATTGAAAAAAAAAAGTTTCAATTTGAATCTTTTATTTGTAAAATATATTTTAATTACTATTAAAAAACTCAATTTGAACTTGAGCTCAAATTTAAATTCAAGCACAAAAAATAAGATCATTTTTTTTTAAAATAAATGAAGGTGAGCAAAGCTTACGTAGTGTAATTTTTTTGTCTTGAATTGAATTAAAAAACGAAATTTAATCACTAAACCAAGTTTCAGGCTACACCTTGACCTGATTACAACACTTGTCAATTTCTCAGCTACTAATAGTATAATGTAAATTTAGCGAAAACCTTCTAAGGATGTTCATAATAAAACCGGGACACGATCCTTTCTTAACTATTTGTAATGTTTCCATATGATATTTAGCACAATCCCTTGAGAAAATTATGTTCATCACATCGATTACTTACTTTGGGATGGTTCAAGTAGACAAGTTTGGCATGCATGTTCACGTTGCATGTTCTTCACTAGAGTATTCTCCTCGACACAATCATTTTCTTACTATATTATATCATGTCTATATTGCTTTATCTTTTTATTTTTCTTGAAATATTTAAATCCGATACATATCAAAACATAAACATGAAGATATCATCCTTTAAGAATCCTCAAAATACATAAAAAATATAGAAAGAAATAGATATACCCGTATAAATCACGGACCCATATCTGATACACTCAGGTTCAAGTAATATAGCTATACTTTCTTTTTTTTAATGAAATTGAAATTTTCTGTCTTTCTCTTTCTCTTCTTTTATAGTTGACTGTTGAACCCGTATAAACAATGGAGACTTCAACTACACCCTCGCATCCACAAATTGAACCAGTATACAAGATGAAACTGATTATAGCCACCCAATTTTTCTATTATTCTTTCAAAGGAACACATCTAAAGCTTAATTCGTATACAATCTCTGTTATAATTCCCCACACAATACAATTACGAGATCAAAACTGCACACACAGTCTTCTCAGGCCAAGGCTAAGATTCTTTATAATAACAGTGAAAGAAAGGCAACATTTTGAGCAAAAGAATGCTTATAAATCAAATAATATACCAGAAAACGAAGAAAAAAAATTAGCAGATAAAACTTGGTAGCTAACAAAGATTCATGAAATTTTTAATGTGAAACCAGTCACCAGATGAGAAAAAATATACAAAACCTGATCTTTTTCTCCTTCATTTGAGGTCTTTTTCCCTCGTAATTTACATCCCAGATGAGGATGTCCGGTTTATCCTCTGTGCACCCAATTTCGTAGCAGCAGCTTTAGTTCCTCTGCCTCTTCCTGCTGATAAAGGCTTTGCTTTGGTTGTCGGAGGGGGAGCTGCAATCGCTGCCCAGGGATCGTCATCATCAACTGCTGCAGCTGTTTTCACATTCAATGGCTTTGAAGCAGATTTTGGAGGAGGAGCAGCAATAGAACCCCACAAGTCATCATCTTCATCTTTAGTTACCTTCACTGTACTTTTTGGTCGCAAACTTGCAGAAGCTAAAGCAAAAAAACAAAAAACAATCACCCAAAATATAAATCTTCAAAATTTCACAAATATCTCATTAAGCAAGTATCCATGAAGACTTTAATGAGCAATATCCCTGAGAAACGATGACTAATAGAACTTTCAGGCATTTCTGGTATCTATTATTTGTCCCAAAAAAAAAGTCTACAATTTAAATAAAGGTTTTGCTAATAAGTGCCAGGGGCATGCTTCAAAGTTAGTAATATACTATTTGTAGTAATAATGTTATATTAAGTGCAATAGTTGATGCATATTTCCAATGCATTGGGTAAAGACATAGTAATCTTAAAGAATGCTCTTACGGAGCTCATTAGCAAACTCCTTTAAATAATGACAAATTTCTGATTAAGGGCAAATCTAGATCATATATGGTTATTCACACTATTATTCAACTAATTTTAACAATTTATAATGAATTATCTACCCATATAGAAAAAGTAAATCCATGTCACATATGTTCCAGTCTTGGACCATGAACATTAAGATTAGAAATTTAACTCCTAAATTCCACAATGGAATGGACAATACTACCTTGGGGTTTAGGCTGTGAAACTGGCTGTGACACTGGACGCTTCTGAGCAGCCTGAATATTTGCCAGGGCTGGAGATGGCTTTGGCTCATCAAGGGGTTCAATATCATCCCATCCATCTTTGTCACTGTCATGGTCTTCATGAATGCCATTTTCAATTTCCCCCCAGCCATCAGTTGAAGTAGGGGATGGAGGCATCGGTTGATCGGCAAAGTCTGTACTGGAACTTACACGGTGGACTGGTGCCGTATTTGGAGTTTCTATTAGTCCTAAGATTGTCAGAGAAAACCAACATTAAAGATGGAGTTATTGAATGAACACAACCACATATTATCAGGCAAAAGTAAAGATCGAAAGTGTAGCATGGTATTGACTTCATTGCCAAAATAATATCTACCAAATTTTATAAGCCGTGCAATTGAAAGAAATACCTGAGCTGGCTGAAGAGGCTGTGGTAGTTACAGGCGTGATGGAATTGGCAGTGGCAAGTGGAGCTTGATCAGAAGCTTTGCCTTTAAGAGTCAAGGAACTCATGGCCCATCTGCAAGGTCAGAATCTTAGCGGTCAACACCCAAAACTACATCCTTGGCAAAGAGAACCAACATTATCCATCAAGAGGGTACAAATTTTCTTTTGGTCCTGCCTTTATAAATCATTTAACTAATTAAGCCAGCTGAGAAAAATTAATGGACCTTACAAGCAAACAAATTGTAACATAAAAGTTTTAAAGGTCATTGATTCCATGTGAAACCCTCTTGTGGTATGATAACAATCGATATGACCCTCCTACAGTAAAAGTTCTCAACTTACCCCAATAAACTAGCATTTCCTGGCATTGATGAAATCCCTAAACTTCCAGCACTAGCAGTATCTCCAGCATTACTCTATAAAAGACAATAGACAAAAAGCATAACTGCAATAAATACCATACAATGGATAATAGCAAAGATTTCTTAAAAGATCCTATGAATATTAAAATTTCAAATTTTTTATGCTTGTATAAGAATATTATAGTTTGATACAGATAATGATATTAATACCATAATGTTAGATATGCCTTCACCATTGGCTGAATCAAAACATCCACACTAAAACATAAGATAAAGAATAATACTAAGATGAGAAATAAACACCTAAAAGTGGCAGTATATATTTTGAATAAAAAAGAACACATAATTAACTATACGTTGCTTGCATGCTTGAAATGTCTAATGCTATGCTACCAAGCAAACATAGCCATAAACTGGTTGCCAGCAAATGGTTGAAACATGAGCCACAAAATTATAATTTAACAATTCTAGGACGTATGCAACCACATCAATTAGTGCAGAACCAAATGTTATTAAGAAGTTTTAGCCTTGTTCAAAATATAATTTACTGCTTACAATCTACAGACAAGTGCTACAAACTGTTTCATTAATGATGGAAAATTTAAGCTGAATGCATTAGAATGCTGATCAGGATAAGAAGCGAACGTTAAAGATAAAATGTATTATCATTTAATTTGGTGCTTGACGGCACCAAAACTACAGTCAGTTCACATTTGCCTAAACTGGAAAAAAATGGGAGAAATGAAAGCATCTTAGAGCTTACCTTCTCATTATATTGCTTCACTATCTGTAAAAATTGATCAACTGCTTGAAATGCCTTTGACCTTACATCACTGTTTAAAAGACAGGAGAGCACATTCTTCACGTACACTGATGGATTAAAATAATACATTGACAACAAATAAACTGATCAACAATAACATAACCTGTCAGGATCAATGGTAAGTACAACGATATTTGGAAGAATCCGAGTAGCAATCTCAGTCATGTCATAATAAGAACTGGTGGCACATAAAGCCATAACTCCTGCCACAACATAATTTCATATTAGTTTGAATACACCTAGAAACCCAAGAACGCAAATGTTATAAAAATCAAAGAAAGCATTTCCAAAACCAAGAATATCAGAACTGGCTATAAACATGTATACCTGCTCCTCGGGCAGGAGAGAAAGTATCACGCAATGCACGGACTGTAAATGCATTAATCAAAACTCTCTTCCGCGTCTACAATATTAGGAAAAGAGATGACAATTTTCAACAGGAGGCAGTTAAATAAACATTAACATGAAAACAGACAAGTTGACAGTACTATCTCAGATAAAAATGTCAGATAACTCAAAATACTCAAGAAGGATTGACCCAGAATCAACTAACCCCTTCATTTAGGTAGCTTGCAATGTTTCCCAGTAATATCGTAGTATTTGTTCTAATTGCAGGCTCTTCATCAACCTGCGCAACATTGCCATAATGCATAGAACATGATTTTAATATGGGAAAAAAATCCTCAAACAAATTAAATGAGGAACTATAGTCAGATATGTGGAAATCCTTCGGTGATTTTAAAATGGCAAATCAGACACACCTCCACCACTAATTTTTTAAGTTGAAACCGGTTAACCTTTTTATCCGGTTTGATAAAATACTTTACTGTAATAATAAAAAAAATAAATAAAAAATAAAAAACACTTCACCATTACATGGCTTTTTATTTGTTTGTCCACACCAAACCAATGCAGAGCTGTTGGGTATTGGACACATACCTTTTTCTTTTCTTTAATATTTTCAAAGCAATCTATATAGATGTTATATACAACAAAATATTTAACTTTAAGAAATATATGAAAAAATTATCTAATCAATATGATATTTTATCTCCATAAAATTAACATTTCAAAATAATTTAATATAATTTTTATTTAGAAGTACGATAAATTAACAGTTTAATATAATTTCTAAATTTGCAGGTTTGACTTGATATAAATATAACAATGTTTTTATTATAAACCGGTTATGCAGATCTAAGAATAGAGGATTAGAAACTTGTAGTTGTTTTCTTGTCTATCATTCCCCCTGCAAATGACGGTGAGGAAAGTCGTTTATATAAAATAAACAGAAAAAGAACATTAAGCAATAGAATGCATACCTGTAACTTGGAAAGATACTTCAATAAAGAGCCTGACAGTGTACGTTGTGAAAGCTGCAATGAAGAATAAGACAAACCGAAACTTAGAAAAGACTCAATCAAACCACACTTTAACATAACAAAATGTAAATATATCACCAAGCTTCAACAAAATTGAGAATGAAACAAGATTGCAAGATAAATGGAGATAATATGGGAACAAATGGGAATTAAAATAACATGCTCATATCGAACTCAACCTTGAGTTCTTTGTTTTTTTTTTTTTTTTTTTTTTTGCTGCAAATTTTTTCACCGTTTTTTCCCCCCCACTGTACTTGAAACACTTTTAAAAAAAACAACCAATTGAACTTTG
>JBBYHM010000020.1:3749452-3858701 GCA_038381775.1 Adansonia rubrostipa | reverse complement strand
AGCAAGCTGTTACTCTTCCCAATTTTTTTGTTGAAGCTTCAAGGTGTTGACATTGTCAAATGGATTTTTTTTATTTTATTTTTCTTTTTCCAGTGCAGCCAGGCCACCAGGAGCAAGCTGTTACTCTTCCCAATTTTTTTGTTGAAGCTTCAAGGTGTTGACATTGTCAAATGGATTTTTTTTATTTTCTTTTTCTTTTTCCAGTGCAGCCAGGCCACCAGGAGCAAGCTGCCTCCATTTTTTTTTTTCATTTGTGAAAAATGGAAAAAAAATGTTTTGATGGAGGCAGCACTTAATCATTATTCAGGGCTTGGCCTAGTTAAGCTAAGTCAGCTAGCTAGCTAGCTAGGCTGTTCCCAAGCCATTACCTTTCAGTTTACTCCTTTGGCTTTGCGGACTCTGATGAATATTGAAGAGAAGAGAAGAGAAGAGAACAGAAGAAAAAGTAAAGAAAAGCAAGTACCACATGTTGGTGGAGACTCAGCACAAGTAATAATTTCTAGTTTCATTTATTAGTTAATGAGTGGTTTTTGCAGTACTTTTTTTAAGTTGTTATATATAATAATATAGTAATATCCTTATACATAATAATATCTTTATTTATAATAATATTTTTATATATAATAATATTTTCATTTAATATATTAAAAAAATAAATAAATTTGTCAACTTTTGTAATTAATATAATTTTAGTACTATAAATAAATATTAATTAATTTTAAAGTAGTGGCACTCCGAACACTCATTAGCAAAACCTTTAGTTTAGTTTAATTTCCCTTTCTTTTGGTTAAATGAAACTTCGTATGCAAAATTCAAAATCATTTCTTTTCTTAATTCTAATGTTATTGAGATATATAAATAAATTAATAAATTTAATTAGTAGTCCTCCATTTGTGATGGGAGTGGTGGTTGTACTTAATTTCCCTTCTTCTCAATATACACACACTGAATATATAATCGTATGCATAAACAACATTCTAATGGTAAGAACTGCAGCAGAATTGGATTATCACAAGGCAAATTAATATGTATTCAGGACCACAGCTTTTTAAATAGCGTGTTTGATTTAATTATAATTATATTATATTATATTATATTATATGTTTGTCGGATGGAAATCACCTTTTTCCCAAATGACCAAGCAAATATCACATTACTAATTTGTAGCATTTTCCCGGCAGACATTGACTGATTAAAATAATTTTAGATTAGATTAGATTAATAGGAGGATATTGTTGGCCTGCAATATGTCAATAAACAAACAAATGAAATTGAATTAAAATAAGCCAATAAATTCATCAAAGGACGGCCCGACAATTATAGTAATAAAATCATTTTTATTTTAGGTGATGCGATGAAATTAATACAAAAATCCTTGCTCTTCTGTACAATGACAGATCTCCATTTCCAAAGGTAACTTTTGGACAAGGAAGGATTTGTCACAACTCTTTTATCTTGAAAGCCTGCCTTTTGTGACTGTATCACACTGTGATCTCTGCACCACGCCCTCATCTGATCATTTTCAACCTCTGATATTTGATAGATTACATCAGTTGGAATTTTGTTAGTTTAATAGAATGATTATGTGAAACTGGCTACACACAAGCACAGCTTCGTTAAAAACTTCTAATGATGATTAGATGAAGCAAAAATCATTACCCTTTATGACTATTCCAACTATAAATGCAAAATCAGCAAGCTGTGGTCTGAGTCTCCAAAGCAACTGATTTTGCCTTGACCCAAAAAAAAAAAAAAAGGAAAAGAAAAAAGAGCTAGGGAAACCATGGGAGAGGAGGTGATGATGAGTATGACAGAAACTGAAATAGCAGCCATGAATCCACACTTTGTGCTGGTTCATGGTGTTAGTGGAGGAGCTTGGTGCTGGTACAAAATCAGCTGCCTTATGGAGAATTCCGGTTACAAGGTTTCATGCATCGATCTCAAAGGTGCTGGGATTGATCAGTCCGATGCCAATTCTATTTTATCTTTTGATGATTATAACAAGCCTCTCATGGACTTCATGTCTGCCTTGCCTGATACTGAGCAGGTTATATGTTGGTCATCGCTCTTAAGTCTTATCTTCTTCCATGTTATTTATATGAGCGGCCAAAATACTCATGATCATAGCCAAAACTGATCTTATTTACAGGTAATATTGGTAGGTCATAGTGCTGGAGGGTTAAGTGTAACACAAGCCACTCACAAATTCGCCAAAAAAATCCGTCTGGCGGTGTATGTAGCTGCCACTATGCTAAAATCGGGGTTCTTGACTGATCAAGATCTCAAAGATGTAAAAACTTCTTTAAATTCTACTGATTTCTTCTTAGTTTTCCTCCTTGCTCTTACATATAGCTATCTCAATCTCATGGTTACAATTAAAATTCTGTCCTGTTAAATTGTTCTTTGTTGAATTCTGGGTTTTTCTTTCTTTGTTTACCTGGTATGCACCTTTGGTCTTTGAAAAATAGGAGTTATCAATGCCAAGAGATGTTTCATGGTTGCCAAGTGCCAACTGTTTTCATGAAGGCTTGGCTGTCAGCCATTTCAATATTCCCATGTATTAAACTATGCTTATATGTATACACACACATACATATATCTGTATGTATAGGAACCCAAAACTTTACAGTCGTTACATCTCACTGTCCATTACGCTTTTTGGGTCACCGGTCGAGGTTCACAGCTTTCAGGTATGACCTACTTCTACTATACATATACCTGTATTAGCTGGTTGGTTCATATATTATCCCAAATTAACTCTTCCTCTTTTTTAGTCCCCTATTTTTTGACCGCACAAAACAAAGAGGCACAAACAAACACGTTTGTGTCTTCTTCTCTTTACCATTTTTAGGGCGTGATTCTCTGGTGAAGAACAGAAGAATAATCAATAATAATACACGCCTGACTTGCCACTGTCACATGCATCCGAATCCACCGACTTGGCTTGCATGCACAGCATGGCCGCGGCATGGGAATCAAAACGCCCTAACCTACTTCCAAGAATAAGGCCAACCCAAGAGACTGCTTTTTGATCCATTTCACATTCGATTCTATAAGCTTTTCTTATTTACAGCAGTAGAATCTATTCCCTATCAGTTTTCCAACACTAAAACCTGACACACTTCTCAGGGACTAGTTTTTCAAATTTTTCTGACATGGAAAGAATGGATATAATTATCCATTGAACATACAAGAAACCTACTGAGTCCTGAGGTTAATCTGTGGTTTAGAAACTCTCCCTTCAATTATTGAATTAGAAGGCAGCATGCATGCAGATGTTGTCCTAATGTCTTGTTATCTGATGAAGCAGCAAATGTACTACACGCATTTTACTCACTTCTTCTTATCCTTGCAGTTGGCGTTAGCCGACAATGCCATTGTTCAAGTTGGTTTTTCTGTTTAACTACACAGTGTCACATTTCAGTGGACTACTGCTTGTTAATCTACCTTCAATGATTGAGAGTTGAGACAGAAGGATCATGGAAACATATAATTTAATCAATTTGTGATTTGGTGCTACTTATTTTACGAGTTTGTTAGTTAGTTTAGTTGAAATTTTTTCATGATTATCCTGGAAAAGGAAAAAGTAAGCAATTATTAAAGGGTGACATAAAAATGTGAAACAGGGAGTACCTGATTTATCCGAATTCGGTGATGTGTACGAATTAGGATTTGGGTTGGGAAATGAGCAGCCTCCAACCAGTGCCATTGTCAAAAAGGAATTCCAGCGCAAAATCATCTATCAAATGAGCCCTCAAGAGGTAATTTTATACCAACCAACCCTGTATTTATTTGGCACTACCTTTATTGTCTTGGTCTATTCTATGTTACGCTTTGCCATGGCACTCTACCCCACCCCTTTTTTTTCCTACTTTTTCTTTTCTTTTCTTTTCTTTTCAAAAAACTAGAATCTTCAGAATGAATTAAGAACATGCAATGTATGTATGGCAGTGACAAAGTTATATGAAATGAATTTTTTAGATTAGATTAGATTAACAAGTCTTTTAAATATTTACATGTGATGAGATTGCTGTTTCAGGATTCAACTCTAGCTAGGATGCTTTTAAGGCCAGGACCGATCCTAGCATTGCAGAGTGCTCGATTCACAAAAGAGGGTGAAATGGTGGATAATGTGGCCCGGATATACATTAAGACAATGCATGATAATGTTATAAAACCAGATCAACAGGATGCAATGATAAAGAAATGGCCACCATCTCAAGTGCATGTTTTAGACAGTGACCACAGCCCCTTTTTCTCTGCCCCTTTTTCGCTCTTTGGCTTACTGCTTAAAGTTGCAACTACTTCAGCTGGTTATAACTAGCTAAGCCTAAGCTATCCATTTCTATTATCATCCCATGCCTCCACCAATGACACCCTTAATTATTATTAATTAGCATTAATTCTTGTATTCCTACTTATTAGAGTGTGAAATCAAACAATAAATCAATCACAGAACTCACATGTCCTCATAAATAAAGATGACTACCTTTGAAATTACGAAAGTCAGCTAATCACTGGATTACTTAAATTGAGATTCTTTTTCTTTATCAATTACTAAGGGTGTTTTGATTAGCTTGCCCTGAGATTACTCCTAAGAAGCGACACTGGCCATAAACATTAAACAAGAACAATTTAATTCTTAATTTGTCTCTCCAATTTTCACTAATTCAACCCATAATGGTTGCCAATCCCGGTGCCATTTACCAAAAAGAATTTAAGACGTCGTCTTTTTTTTGTTACATCTTGTTGTAATGACGTTATTCTTAAGCATCCCATGCACCACTTTTAATCCTACGCCTAGCTATATATGTGCACACACACACACATATTTATAATAATCCCGTTAAAATCTTGCAAAAGGGGTTAGCCAGCCAACATGAAAGTGCTACAGTCCAACTTTACTTTGCTTAATCAACCATTAATTAATAATTTTAGATTGAACAAAATGTTTGACTTCGAGAGTATGAGATAGACCAACAACATCGTTTATGTGCTTTATTTGTTTATGTGTGTGTTAACGTTAGTTAAATTAAAAGTCATTTTTATACATGTAATGTACTTCTATACATTTGAACAGTGTCCAAGGGGAAGGAGTACCTGATGACGATCGAGCATCCGAATTTAGGCTTTATGTGGTAAGAGAAAAAAAAATAAGAAAGATGAAAAGGTAGAAGAGAAAAAAGTTTGAAAAATAAAAAAATATTTTTTTATCGATATATTTGGTAGCAAAAATAAACAAATAAAAAAAATAATTTGTTTCCATCCATTATTTAATATAATTAAAAAATGAGAACAAAAGTAAATGAAAGATAATAGTTTTATAATTATATCCATTGAAAGTTGATAAAAAAAATTAAAATTTAATAAGTGATACGTAATCTTATAAATATACACACTTGTTTCAATTACTTTCATTTTCTTTAATTTTTTTTTCTTTTTTATTTAAGTGATTTATTTTTGTTATTAAATATGAAAAATAATAATTTTTATGTTTTCTCTCTTCCTACTTTTCATCCTGTCAAACACATCCTTTTGAGAGATGTAGTAGGGATTAAGATTCGGATGGAACCTGACTTGACCTAAGCAACCTCCGATCGGCAATTCTCTTCTTGTTGGAAATTGAATTATGAGCTTCTCCTTGAGAGGTAATTTTAGTTTATGTTATTCATACTCAAATTTAAGTATTTAGTATTGATAAGCATTCGAAGTGAGTATGCTAATTTTTTTTTAAATTTTTTTTTATATATTTAAAATTTTTTTTAAAAAATTATACAATTATATTTATATCTAAATATGTTAACGTTATAATAACGTTCATGCTCGGCAACTTGCAGACCTTGTGCATTAATTATGAGCTCTGCATCTGTGGATAGCACTAATTCTATTTCTACCTCAAACTTCACATGCTGTTAACACTTTTCAGTTTCACTGCTTGGAAAACCCATTGGGTAAAACCAAAAGTCAAGCTTATAGCAAGTTGCTATGGGGCAGCTAGGCACTCTTTTAGTTTTCACTACTTGGAAGAAACCACAGGGTAAAAGTAAAAGTTAGCAAGTTGTTCTGGGGCTGCTATGCCCTGGAAACATTAAATGAATATCTCTGAGTAGGCAACCATTTTTAACTATACCATTCTTCTTAATTTCTAGTCAGTCTCAAACTTCATTACAAAAAGGCAAAAAAAAAAATGTTTTAGGAGGGTCTAAGGTTTAACTTCATTTTTCTTTTCATTAATTTCAATCATCAGATTGTCTGTCTCTTGTGATTGATTACTTTAGTAGCCAACTCCATTATAACCCCAAGCAAGTAACCTTAAGAAATTAACTTGCAGTATTCATCTAAACATGTTCAGCGGTTATTCCAACAATTTAAGTATTTACTCAAACCCAACCTCCCTCTATAAACTTCTTAAATCCGGCAAAGATAATGCCATTGATGAAGTTTGAGTTATAGTGGCGCTTCTGAAAGTTTTAAACAGGTTCACAAATTTGCTATTACTTCTGGGACTGGGCTCATGTCCTTTATTACTGTTCCAAATTCGTTATCTAAATCAGGGCAGTTTGATAAGGCTTAAATTCTGTATGAGGGCTTAAATGATGCCCAAAGCCATGTATGCAGTGATGTGGATAAATATTAATATTAATATTATTATTATTATTATTATTATTAAAGATTCTTAACCTGAATTCATTTGCTTGTATCTTCTAGCTTTGAATAAGCTGCAGGTTGTCGGAGAAAGATGAGCATTTTATGAATGCCTATATAGATCTTACCATGATGTTCATGGCAGGAAATTATTTTTAACCATCAAAGATGAGAAACAAATTGAGACATTAGATTATTAATTATTTGCTTGATCCAAGTATATTTGGTAAAGCGTGATACAGATGCGTTTTGGACAATGAAGTCCATGTTGCTCATGTCATGACCATTTCTCTTCACGATCGACTGACGTTTTTTTGTTCCTATGTTGACTCATGGCTTAATTTTAAATGTAACAATATCTTTTCTATATGCATAATTTTATAATTTATCTTAATATTTTGAAATTTGTAATTTAGTAGGAAATTATTGTAATTGTAATAGATTATAAATAATTTATAGTAATCTAATAATCATTTAGGATGAAAGACGTACAGCCACTGTTTTTAATAAAATGATGCATCTTTGAAAGAAAGAATGCATTTATTAGATGAGATGATATATATATTGAATAAAAAAATGTACATATTTGATGAAAAGATGCACCTATTAGATGAAAAAGATACATTTTTAATAGTCAATAATTGCTATAGTTTATAAATTTTTTTAATTAAGACATATTTTTTTGATTGCATCTTATGATAATCTATTAATATCAACCTAATTATTAAAATATTTGTTTCAAAACATTTCAATAATTTCACAGAAATAATAAGAGAGTAAGAAATTTTTCAATATTACCCGAATTTATAAGATTATACTATATTCTTAAAATATTATTGTCTAAAGCTACTAATAAATTTATAAAAAGATAAATAATTCCGTAAAAAACGATTCATCGTGCTAAAACTCTTTATTTAATTTCGTTTTTATCTGCCAATTTATATTAATTTCCCAACAGAAAACATGTCTGAAATAAGGCTGCAGCTGAAATGAAAATGTTTGAGATGGTGGTGGGTCATGAAACGTAACGACCAATTAAGTATGAGGATTAACTTTTTTTTTTGGTTCATTGGAGGATTAAGATCTTGAAACTTCAATTTTTCTGGAAAGCTCTATGATGCGACCTTTCTTTTTACGATCTCGCTCCCTCGTAGCTAGATTGTTGGCGTAATAACTAGAACAATCCAGAGAAGTCCCCCCCTCGCATGTGGGCTCACCCTTCTTCAACACTTACATATACGTTATCAATTCCTTCCCCACCTCATGAAATCACCCAATATTGCTAGGCAAAGTTTCTGATTTTCTCCCAGTCCTAGAAAGATTATTTTATTGCTTTTAATTATCTAACTATATCAGAAGTCTTATTTCTAACCGTCATTTTGTTTCATTCCTAATTTTCCAAACCAGAATGAGCATACGAAATCTCACCAAAGCCTTTACTTTCTTGATGGCAGCAGCTGTTATGGCAAGCCAAGTGAGTGGCTTCGTGCCGTACGCAAGGTCTCCATGGGCCTGGGACATGATGCTTCCCGAAGACCCTTTCAGAATCCTTGAACATACCCCACTAACAGTCCCCAAAGGAGTTGAGACCCTGGCCTTGGCTCGAGCAGACTGGAAAGAAACGCCACAGTCGCATGTCATCTCCCTAGACATTCCAGGGATGAAGAAAGATCATGTGAAGATCGAGGTGGAGGATAACAGGGTGCTGAGGATCAGCGGGGAAAGGAAAGACGAGGAAGAAGTCGAGGGAGAGAAGTGGCATAGGGTTGAGAGAAGTAATGGAAAGTTTTGGAGGCAATTCAGGCTGCCTGGCAATGCAGATTTGGATCATATCAAAGCTCACTTGGAGGATGGAGTTTTGAGGATTTCTGTGCCTAAATTTGCAGAGGAGATTAAGAGACAGCCTAAGGTTATCGACATTGCTGGGGAGGCTTCTTCTGGTCAGGATATCAAGCCCACTTCCAAGGCTGCTATCTAGTAGATATTTTCTTTTTTCTATTTCTTTGCTTAAGACTTCTAAGTGATGGATTGATTTGGCTTTCATTGTGTGCAATCTTAGGAAAGTAATTACAAATGGTGAGGCCATGCATTATACATGTCTGTAATATCAATCTATCAATAAATAAGTATTTAGGGATAATTGCGCATATAATGTGTTTGAATATTTTCTTCTTCTAATAACTGAGATAGGGGATTTCAAATTTTGTTTAAGTATAATCTTTTAAATAATAAAAATACTTGAAAAGTATACTGATCCGTTCCAAGTAATATAATTAAAATCAGAGTTTCGTCTCATGAAAGTTATTTTTGTTATCAGTTATGGAAAAGTATTCTATGAAGTTTAGACATTCGATCAATTCCAAGTAAATTCCAAAAAAGTTTGGCAAGTCAAAGGTCTGGGAAGTTTATGTGGGCCCGTCATGGATTTATCACCCATATGAGCTTGTTAGAATTTTTTTAAATGTCTGGATTTGGTTTTTACCGAGTCAAAACTTGTCCAATTTCCTCGATGGATCCCGTGTCCAGGCGTCTTCTACTTGTTGGGCCAGTGTTGGATCATCATCTCCTCCTCATCCTCAATGTACAAAAAATAAAAAAATAAAAAAAATTAAACATATGCTTTCAAATATATCTTTAACATTAAAAATCATTAACAAAATATTTCGAATAATGTTATAAGTATCCTCGCATGTAATTTGCCCATCGTATTTCTATGTCAATTTAAATCTGCAAAAAATGCTTATTATATTTTATGGAAGTTTGTAATAATAATAATAATAATAATAATAATAAATGAATCATGTTGGCAAAACTATTCTTTATTCAATTCGTGACACACATCATAAGAAAATAAATTATATATACTAATTTTTTGAATCATCACATTATTTTCAGTATTATTCTCATTTGAGAGCAATATTAAACATAACATATATATAATACAAATAATACAAACATAATTATATGAGTTTAATTCATTATATGTAGATGAAAATAAAAATTTAATTAATTTATATTAATATATATCATTTATATTTAAATTAAAATTTAAAAAAAGTAAAACATAAACCTAATAATATATTTAATAACTTATAATATTATTTAAAATTTTTTTATTATTTAATTATTATAAGATTAGACTTGCAGTGTGAACCAACAAGGATAAAAAATTTGATATGATGTTTTCCAATAATATTTTAAATAAAGATATAAAAATGCAAATAATGGAGTATCATAAATAAATTATGTATTTACTCTTCTATTTACTCATATAATTTTATATAAATTATTTATATTTAAATATATTTTGTTAGATATAATGAAATTCATTTAAAATGATTTTATGTGATTGTATTCATATTTAAATGCAATTAGTTAAAAAAAAAAAAAAAGCTAAATCTCAAAATGGAGTCTGTCCAAGTATATGCGGGAGAAATAATGAATCTTGCTCGTTTCGAAGGAGTTAAATCTCATGAACTTTTCAGAACCTTGAGATTCAGATAGTGATGAGGTAGTCTGAGTTCAATGGTTTTATGGAATACGATTTGAAAGGTCTGTAGGCAAAGTTGAAGTTTAGAGACGAAGAAAACGAATCCTTCGATATGGAGGAGTTGGAGAAATGGTTTGATTTTGAAGAATAGTAGTCACAGTTTTCACTCGAAAGAAGCGTTGATTATCATAGAATTTTTTTTTAATTTTTTTAAAAATTTAGAATTATCATAGCTTTTGCAGCTCATTTTGATTATGAATTGCATTAAATAGTCATGAAATTAACCTGCTTAAATATGAATCTTGAGAAGAAGTATATATAATTCTACTTTAAGGTTTCTTTGAAAGATCAATAACAAGCATCCCACTAATGGTACGTAAAGTTTAACAATATTGAGATATCATTTGGTTTTACTAAAATATTGTTGATCACTGTTTATAACTTAAAATCAGTGGGAGCAAAGTCATAATTTCAATTTTATATGTTGGTGCTATTCTCCTTGCAAGAAGTGATTTGGCTTTGTTATATTAGATAAAAATTTTCTTTCTTAAAACTTTAATATGAAGAATTTGGGTGAAATTTCATATGTCTTAGGCATAAAAATTTATAGAGGTTGGTCTGAAAAAACATTAAGTCTATCTTACGAAGCCTTTATTAAGATAGTTTTAGGATGAATTAGGATACAAAGCTATTCAACTATAAGGGCATAAATTGTGAAGGAGATATTTCAATTTGAGCCAATATCTCCAAATAATTTGGAAAAAGAGTATATGAAAGACATTACATATGTATATAGTATTAGGAGCCTTATATATAATTAGGATTATACAAAACCGAAAGTAAGGTTTCTAGTGGAAGTGCTTAGTAGATATTACAGTAATCCTGACCTTGGACTATGAAAGCTGCCAAAAGATTATATTATAAAGTAATATCACAGACAATAGGTTAAGATATTTTTATCTCTAATTTGAGAGCTATCAGTGAGGCCATTAAAGATCTATTATGATAACTCTTATACAATATGCTTTTCTAAAAATGATAAAAGTGGCAATCACAACAAGCAAATGGATATAAAGTAGCTTGTTATTAGAAACTCTATAAAGAAGCATGAATTAGATATCCAACACATCAGTACAGATATAATGGTAGTTGATCCTATGACTAAAGCATTGTTGACAAAATAGTTTAAAATTCATATAGAACATATGAGGCTAGTTAAATCCTGTCAAGATATACTTTAGCTCTTCTTAGGGTTTATGGACATGTTTTAGTTTGTGCACATAAATATTATATGTCAAATGGACCTTGAATGATTATGAAAAATTAATTCATAAAGTATAATCTCATAAAGTGCTCTTTTAGAGATGATCATGCATTATAATACATGGAAAGAAATATTTGTTTTAGAATACTACCGTCATGATTCGTGTTATGTGAATCTTTAATTAAATGGGAGATAGGCTAGAGTAACTTATAATCAAATTAAAATTTTAGATTTAATTATCACCTATTTAAGTTCTTGGTTTATCATATGGGCTAAATGGAAAAATGTAAGACTTTATGTGGCTCACATGATAATTAAGTGGATCGAGATAAATATTTAATTAATATTAAAGTGATATCATCTAGTAAATCCTATTCAAATTAAAACTATAATGATAAGAGTTAAACTCTTACTACAGTTACTGATAGAATACAAATTCTTTAATAATAAGATGTAATTCTAATTAGTTTTTTAATATAGGTCTTTAATCTAGTCTATATAAATTACTTGTGCACAATCATAAGGTAATTTTATCAAGAAAAGGAAATAGAGTAAAGGGTTTATATGGGTGTTCATCTTCATGTACTTAGAGTGGAATCGCGTTCTTGATCAATAATAAATAAATATACGTTTTTAATTAAATTTTACAGAAACACATCAAGAGAGCAAAATGAAAGGACAACCTTTGAAGCTAAGGCCAAGACAATATGGTGATTGCTTACCAATTAAAAGTCTAGTACCAGAACTATGCTAGGGAAATATGATGTAGAACACGTACTGGTCTGCAGTAGCAATAGGATCATAACACATGACAACCAACGGAAAGGTGGAAAGGAGGAAGACGATGACAAATATAGAAAGTGGAGAAATTTTGGAAATTACTCGTCAAAGAATTAATCATGGTGAAAATTTAAAGCAAATTACTACAAAATTCAAGGCGCCACATGAGGGTAAAAAAACGCAACTTTAGGAAAATTCAAATGATGGCATCCTGAATAAAAAGAAGGATCAGATCACAAAGGCGAAGGAAACCACGGGATTTTAAGAACTCAATGAGGATATGCCAGGCACATTTAGGACATAAAAGTATCATCACGCAGAAAGTGAACGTGATAGGTTGCATGGACAGTTTGTAAAGAATTTTAGAAGGGTGTACAGATAAAAAAAGTCATACCAGGTGGATGAAATTAGCGAGGCAATCAGTAAACAATGCTGTTGATGTGGAAATTGGTGTAGGGAAAAGCAAAAGCAATTTGGACGAATCATCCCAATCTAACCTGGACTTTCTTGAGAACAATTGGAGAACAACGTAGTATTCGTATGCAAACTAGCCGAGCCTGGAAGCTGCCTTCGCCTATTACCATATAGATTATATCTTAGAACTATTGTGGGCTTAAAAACCCATGACAATCAAAGCTTTTTGGAAGCTCATTCAAACTCAAGTTCTTTAGATAGAGTTTCTATGTGAAACTAAGCTGTAAACAAATGAATTTGATAGAATAAAGAGATGCTCCGAAATGGACAATTATTTTATGGTGGATTGTGGAAATGACGTGACTGAGCAAAGTAATCCTACACTTGAAAAGCTATTTGAAAAACCATATTAACACAGAGTGCATTGAAAACAACCAAATATTGTAAATAATTATTGGAATCCATGGTGAACTAGACTGTATAAGAAGGGACAAAACATGGGATCTATTGAGGAGTCTGTGAAGCCAAGGTTCGTAACCTTGGTTATGCTTTGGTGATTTTAACGAAATAATGCATGGAGGGGAAAAAGCTATAAGTTGTTTGAGAAATTATTTTCAAATGGAAGTTTTTCGATTTTTAACGAAATAATGCATGGAGGGGAAAAAGCTATAAATTGTTTGAGAAATTATTTGCAAATGGAAGTTTTTCGAAATATTATCCCAAAATGTAAATTGCTAAACATGTGGATATCATGGAAGCTGGTGTACTTGGTCTGATTGACAGAAAGTAGGGAATTGAGTACGTGAAAGATTGGACAGGTTCTTAGCCACGAAAGAATGGTGTGAAATTTTTCCTACATACTTGGAAGTTCGTGATCAAATCATGCACTAGTTTTGCTGGACACAATAGAAAGTAAACAGGGAAATGGTAGAAGAGGAATGAGGAAAAGATTTCACTTTGAGAAAATATGAGCCAAAATGGCTGAATACAAGGGGTCCTAAAAGAGGTGTAGAATGACACAAATCACAATGATGTCCAAACTTGGCTTCAGCAGATAAGTAAGCATTTATCCAAATGGCACTCCATCAATATAGGAATGATGAAAAACAAAATTTTGGAACTTCATGACAAGATCTGTGTACTTCAAACATTTGTCCCAGACGATGCAGCAATCCAATAATAGGAAGATGCTAAGAGAAAGTTGGATGAACTACTACAGAAAGAGGAAATTTATTAGGGACAAAAGTTGAGGTGCAGTGATTGCGGGAAGAAGACAGAAATAATGCTTTCCTTCATGCTCAAGCAAAAGCAAGAAAGAGGGTAAATCTTATATTGGAACTGGAGGATGACAGCAATGTGTGGCATGATTCAGAGGACTATGTACAAAAATTGCCTTTTGACTGTTTTAAGACCCAATTTAAATGCCATGGATTGCACAATAGTGAAATGGCTCCTAAATAAGTTGAACACCGAGTAATATGATGAACAAATTCTTTCTTGTAGAATTCAGATCTGAAGAGATTGTGACGGCACTCAAACAGATGAACCCCATAAAACCACTAGGAGTTTGGACCCAATGGTGTGCCTGCCCTTCTCTTTCACAAATATGGGCACATCATTAGAAGTGAAATTACAAATCTTTGCTTAGGTGCCCTCGATAGTAAATCTGAGATGCAATATCTTAACAATACTCATATTGTGTTTGTACTAAAAAATAAAAACCCGAGAAATATGAACAATTTCAAACCTATTTGTCTTTGTAATGTGATTTATAAGATTGTTGTTAAAGTTTTAGTGAACAGGCTTAAATGTATTCTTCCAAACTATATCAGTGAGAACTAAAGTGCTTTGGTCCCTTTTTGTTACAATCTCTTAACAATATCTCTCTTATCATGATTGCATTACAACAGTTTCTCACTCTATGATCATAATGGAAATATCCTTGAAACTCTTACATTAAGTAGAAGTCTTCAACAAAGAGATCCTTTATCTCTTTTTTAGTTTCTATTTTGCATATAAAACTTGTTAGCATTGCTAGCCAATTTGCAACGAACTGGATAGCTACCCAAAGTTCAAGCAAGTAGATTAGGATCTTGCGTTAATCACCTTTTCTTTATAGATGACAGCTTATTATTTACGAGAGCAAGTAGAAGACTTGGAGAAAAGTTGAAGTCTGTGCTCAAGATGTATAACAAAAACTAAGGACAAAAGATAAACTTTGATAAGTCTTGTCTTTTTCTTTAGCCCAAACATTTCAAGAGAATAAAAAGAATTAATATAGAATCTGTTCAGAATACAAGTAGTTACTGGCCTGGAAAAATACCTAAGATTATCGAAAATGGGAGGGAAAGGGAAAAAGGAAACTCTCAAGGGAATAGCTAACAAAGTGCAGGCTAGAATCCAAAGCTAGAGACAAAAGACTTTCTTGTATGAGGGAAAGGAACTTTTCATTTAATTTGTCTTTCAATCACTCCCATGTATGATATGAATTACTTTTTATTGCCAACAATTTTGTCTGATGAAATTACTAGAATTATACGTGGTTACTGGTGATGTAGCGATTAGGGGAAGAAAGGACGACAATGGCTATAGTGGATAAAGTCTGAATGCTAAGTTTAAAGTGGTCTTGGATTTTGCAACCTACACCTATTTAATAACAATTTACTAGCAAAACAAGGATGGGGGATAATCCAAAATCCTTCCTCTTTAAGCTACAAAGTGCTAAAAGCTAAGTACTTTCCAAAGAGCAATTTCTTGAGATCTAACCCGGGCTCTTACCCTTCATACATGTAAAGAAGCATATGGAGGGCAAATAAGATGTTGTTAGAGGTGGTTAGATGGCAACTTGGAGATAGCAAAAACATTAACATATGTCAGAGAAAGTATTACCAAACAGGCTTCTAACAACCACCACCTTGTCTTTAACCTCAATAGTAAATTGTATAATTGACAATGACAGTGTGTTAGAAGGAAAAGTTGATCAGGGAAGAGTTTTTGAATGAAGACAGATTCAGTTTGCAACCTATTGCTACACAGGAATAAACAACGTGACTGATTTGTGTGGAAGCACAAAAAAGAAGGCATATATACTAGAAATCATGGATGTACTATATTGGAGCAAATTTAAACTCCTTACGTGTTTCAAAGATGAATATTGAAGGTGTTATGGAATGCCAAGATCCTTCCAAAAATCAAGTTATTTGCTTGAAAACTCTTTCATGGCATTATACCACAATAGCAGATCTTGCTCATTGGCTCAAAGATATAAAAACAAACTATCCAAGGTGTGGATATGATAAAGTGACTAAAATTCATGTGCTAAAGGATTGCCCCTTTTCTTAAGGAATTATTGAGCAGGTAATTTTTCTCAAGCACTGATAACATACGTAAGAGAGAGTGATGTTGATTAGATGGAAAATGCTACAAGCATATTAAAGGAAGAGGATTTTGATAAATTCATTATTACATTATGGGCGTTGTGGACTGTGAGGTACAAGGCATTATTTCTAAACTAGAGCTCCAATGAGGGATAGCTAATGGCATACATAAGACACTACATGAGTATAAAGAGTTCTAAGTGCATGAGAGTAATAGATTATCAATAATGAAAGCAAGCTCACGACATCTATGGCAAGCTTTACCACTACAACTCATGAAAGTTAATTTCGATGGCGCAGGTAATGGCCATTGGAACATAGAAGGCATATGTGTAGTTATTAGAGATTAAGCAGGCTTCGTGATGGCAGTAGTTGTAATAAAATTGAATCATTGTAATCATGCGAGCTATTCAGAAACAATGGCAGTCGTTAAAGCATTAGAGGAGTTCTCAAATGGGTTTCAAACATATCATTCTTGACGGTGATGCACTAGTGATTATTAAAAAACTAAAAATGCAAGAAGATCTCTCACTCATAGGACCCATAGTAACATAATGGAGGTTGCTAATTAAACGCTTTGAGGTCCGTAAAGTGCAACACATAGGCAGAAGTGGGAATGAGGTAGCTTATGCTTTGGCTAAATTTAGTTTACAACTTAATGAGGATTTTTCTAGATTAAAGAATACCGATACATAGTTAATCAAGATGTAATGATTGCTGCAATTATTATTTAATAAAATATTGCGTTTTTCTTTAAAAGAATGCAATTAGCTCTTTATATTTTGGCCAAAAGTTTATTCCTTAAATAGCATGCAAGACATCAATATCAATCAATTTTTAGTTTGCCAATAAACTTTCTATTTTCATCTTTAATAATTATCCAACTCTTTCAAATAATCTAGAGAATTAATGATACTATTTAACAAAAATTGAGTATTTAGAATATCATGACTAAAAGAAAAAATTTTAAAAAAGATAAGGAGTGGATATATAGATCACAAGTACACAAATAATGGATTGAATTTCTACTTTTTCCTCCCCATCCAAATATCGTGATGCTTTTGTGGTGAAGTATTATATACATATTATGTGCTATATTTTATAGCTTAATATTTAAACATTTATATGACTGTCATTGTTGACGAGTATATATAACAGAGGATGTATCATTTTTCAAGTGTCAAAACGATAATACGTTTAAGACATTATTTATCTTATATCATTTTTGTTTTATTTTATCGTATCTATATAAAATTGTTAAATCTAATTTGTATGATTTATTAACTATAAGAATTATATATGCATTAGGATTAAATTTTGGGGATTTTGAAGTGTAATTTGGCCATTTTGCTTATTATTCATTGGCATTTCAAAAAATTGGGTAGGAAATAGAATATGGCAAGTGCATGGTTTGGGAGTTGGGACTGGTAGATGGATAAGATTAAACTTATGATATGTTTATTTCAATGTATTAGAATAAAACTGTAATGAAATAGAGTTAGAATTTAATGGAGTTGCTATAGTAGTTTGGTTCAGTAGAATGAAACTCTTTGGATTTGAATCCTTGACAAAAGAGATTTGAATCCTTAAAATAATTTTATATTTTTTAAGGTCGGAATAGCCATTAAATGGGGGAGATGCAAAATGGCTATTTTGGCCTTGGGCGGAATAAAGCCAAAATTGGCTATTCCAGGAAATGGACATTCACAGAACCAAACGGCTGCGCCACTATGGCATGCTGAATCAACTTATAATGAAATAAATATTACAATGAATCAAATACGCTGTTAGTTAAACTATCTGTAATCAAAGTAGAAGTAAGATTGAATTATTATTTAATTAATAAAGTTATTTTTAATTTAAATTTAATTCATTTTTACTATTATAAAATCTTTGATTGAGTTTAATGTAACGAGTCAAGTTACACCAACTTAGTTAGGGAAGTTACAATATAACTCAAATAAAATCTTTAAAATCAATATAAAATTAAAATATTTGTGTATTTTCTTTCAAAATAATAATTAACTCTCAAAATTTTTTTGTTTAAAAAAATACTTATTTCTTTATTTGAAAAAAATAACTTTTCACCATTAAATTTAAAAAAAATCAATTTATTAATTTTTAATATATTATTTTTTAATAAATAAATTAAAAAATTTATAAATATTTTAATATTTAATAAATATAAAATAATTTTTAATATTTTAAATAATAAAATAGGAGGATGAAATATTCGGATCTTGGATAAAGAAAATTTTTATTTATACCCAACCGCCCACGGCCCGGCTCTAGATGTGACTAACCCAAAACGCGAAGCCGCATGTATTTAGAATTTTGACTCTTGATTTTGCTTTTTGCTACATCAACGAATCAAAAATGGCCACGTAACTAACAAGGTAGTTTTATTCCTTCGTTTTTTTTTTAGTATAAACGAGGGCCTCAATTTCTTAAAAAGCTTTTTTTTCCTTTCACGGAAGCCTTCGTCTCCGACTCGCCCCTGCAATCCTCCAAAGGTCTCTCCTTTTTCCTTTTTAATTTATAGGTTCTCTGTTCTTCTCACTTTTGTTGTTAATCGTATGAATTATCTCTCATGGTTGGAAAAATCAAATTTTGATCTTTGAATTGCTTTTCTGATTTGACATTGGAATCCTCATCTACATTTCCTCTTATTATTATCCATGATTTTTTTTTTAAACGAAAGGTCTGGGCTTTAAGTTGCACAGATCTAATTATGACTTCGTTTTTTTTCCAAAAAAATGTTTCTTTTATTTTTCATGCTGAATTATATTGATTTTTTTTTTATTTTTATTTGTACATAATGCTACTGAATTTCATAATCTGGGTCAGGCAGATCTTTCTTCTGCAGAACTTTGGTTTAAGTTAGATCTGTATGTTGAATTGAATTTTTGAGGTATAAATCAAATAAATAAAATGTGCCTTAATTTGAACGCTAATTGTTAGATAAGAAGGGTATCTTTTGAATCAGGTAAAAATTAGTATTATAAATAATAGAAAAGAACCCACTTTTATGAAGATGCTTTCAATATATTCTCAATTATCCAATCGAATTTCGTCTGCGATTTATAGCAGTTTGCACGTCAAAGTTTAATGTGAAGTTGAACGATGGCAATATAAAAGAGAATTTCAATTATTTCAGTTTATCAGGCTTATAATCAGTTTTAAAACCTTAAAAGCAGGAAACTTTGTGGAAGGAAGATGTGGTAATGCATTAGCTATAAGCTGATTTGGGTTATTATAGTGCTTGGATGTTGCAACATTGTAGATATTTTAGCTACTTCAGATCAACTATCCACTCTTCAATAGCAACATACAATTCAGTATTATTCCTTTTTTAGATGCATCTATCTTCGCCTTATGCCTTTTTGTTTGTTTTCTACATTAATACTATGTTGAGTTGATATGTAGGACTTTCATTTACAGCTGGAACTGACTTTGTGTTGCCTTGGTCTACAGCTTTTCAAACCTGATCTTCATGAATTCAAGCGGCACTGTTGCATCCACAGTTTCCTGCAAATCGGGAAACAAGAACGATTTTCTTGTCTGGGTTTTGGCTTGCTTGCTTCCAAGTTTTCTCGGAACCCCTGTTGCATACGTTAACTTCCACCTGTTTAAGGCCACTGTACGGTGCCCTTCTTCGTCTAATCGCATCTTGGAATCAATCAGAGAGATTGATCTATAGCCTCAAATCCCTCTTAAAGTAATCTGCCTCATTTCAAATAAGCAACATGGTTTCCTCTCAATTATCTAGTTTAAATGGGTCCCGCAAGCACAAAACTTTCCAGAATCAATTGCTTTTTCCCCTGGGGCAACCTGATACTCTGACCTCTGATCATCTTGAGTTTGATTTCTCCGATGTGTTTGGACCTGCTTCGGTTCAAGCCTCAATGGAAATCAACACGGAGAATCCCAAAAATCTGTTTGTTGCTACTGAATCAAATGAATTGCTTTATGATGATCCAGCTGTCATCTGTAGCCGCTCACACTCATTGGTTGGCCCCTCAACTTATGTTAGCCAGTCATTGAAGCTTAGCAAGCTTACATTACGTGAAACAGGGGATTCCTTGGAACTTGTAGAAGGAGTGAGGGAAGAGACTCAAAAGGAGCTTAGGAAACGTTCAATTGATGATGTTATTCTGGAGAACCCGGAGGACCATGTAGAGAATCATCCTTTAGAACACCGGTCTGTGGGACTTGGAGATTTTGAAGTTTTAAAGGTTGTTGGCCAAGGTGCTTTTGGAAAGGTATATCAAGTCAGGAGGAATGGTACCTCAGACATATATGCAATGAAGGTCATGCGCAAGGATAAGATTATGGAGAAAAATCACGCTGAGTACATGAAATCCGAGAGGGATATTTTAGGAAAAGTGGATCACCCCTTCATTGTGCAGCTCAGATACTCCTTCCAAGTACTGACATACTAGTAGAATAAAGTTTGATATTTCTGGTTGCTTTATTCTCTTATTGTGAATGTTTCAATGGTGCCATGCTGGTAGAAATGTGATGGTGTAATGGTGCTGAATATTTTGGCCATTGATTCTTTTGCTCTTGACTGCCATATGTAGTATAGATACAAATTTATTCATTTATCGTTTCATGCAGACCAAATATAGGCTGTACCTTGTGCTTGACTTTGTTAATGGGGGGCATCTTTTCTTCCAGCTTTATCGCCAGGGCTTGTTCAGGTATGGTATTCTCAGCTATAACAATTTTTTTTTTAATGATAAGAAATTTCTGGAGTATGGTCCAACATTTTGCATTTCCTTCTTCAGGGAAGATTTGGCTCGCATATATACGGCAGAGATAGTATCAGCTGTTTCTCATCTCCATGTGAATGGCATAATGCATAGGGATCTCAAACCTGAAAATATTCTTCTAGATGCAGATGGACATGTAAGAGTGTGCAAAATGCTCTGGATGTGTGCAAATGCTGTTTTTCATCTACTAGAGATTGTATTTACTTTTTGTATGTTCGTCCATATGGTACAACCCAAAGTTTTCAAACCTGAAAATTTTGTTTGTATGTGTGTATGACCTGGTTGTTGGTTTTTGTGTTGGTCACAATCTATATGATTGCATGACTGGGAAACTGTGTGCTACGTTTCGCATTGATTGTGCTGACTGATTTCTAAACTACATGGTGTTTATTGGTACCATTATTTTACCAGGTTATGCTGACTGATTTTGGCCTAGCAAAGGAATTTGATGAAAATACTAGATCCAATTCCATGTGTGGAACTTTAGAATATATGTCACCTGAAATTGTTCTTGGCAAAGGCCATGACAAGGCTGCTGACTGGTGGAGTGTGGGAATTCTCCTGTATGAAATGCTTACTGGGAAGGTTGGTTTATGATTATCCTCTTTGATAGTTTTATTTGTGTTCTATCTATCTGTGGTTAGCAGTAGTGAATTTGATCCATGCCACTGATCCGACGTAGAGGAGAAGGTTTGTTGTTATATGCGCATGTTTGGTAAACCATAGCTTTTCCCTGGAGCAGAAAGTTCCCAGACTTAAAAAATATGTCTTCTTGTAATTTCTTTGGGGAGAACAGAGATGTTTCTTTTGGTCTTGTTCCTTGATGAAATCAACTTGACCATATTCTTGATTGACTAATAATGTCGGTGCTTGGGAGCAATAAGAAATGTGGTAAATAGGTTGACTCGTTTAAATGCATTCCATTGTATGAATTAGGAAGCTAACATTTTGATTTAGGAAGTTTGCTTGCCTGTTTCTATCCGTTGATGGTATGTATCTACCATTAGTTAAATATACATTAAAGGAATTGATGCAGAATTCTTCCAGATTGTTTTTGTTCTTGTCGCTCTACTGCGGGAATAATGTATGGTCAAGTTGGAAGAGGGGGGGGGGAATTTAAGAAGAATCACGATTTCCTGTCACAGTTCCCAATCTGTTGGGCTTAATTGTGATCTTATGATTTTCTGTTCTTGATTTGTTCTTAACTCTGGGGAAGTTCATGTGTAGTGTCTCATGTTTCCCATTCATTTCTTTGCTATTCATGCTAAGCCTTGCCCTTTTTATTGTTTACTGTTTTGTAGCCACCTTTTACTGGTGGAAACAGAAAGAAGATCCAGGAGAAAATAATAAAGGATAAGATCAAGCTGCCAGCGTTTTTGTCAAGTGAAGCACACTCAATCCTCAAGGGGGTAAATTCACTTTCTCATCTATTTATGCCTTTGCCATAATGATTCAATGCTCTGAAAAAGTCCAACACTCACATTTAATTGTCCTACTTCATATTGTGCAAAAAAGTTTAAAACTTTTACTGCTGTGAAACTAAATTATGCTTCTTCAGGTTGTGCTCTGTATTATCCAGTTTTGTCTTTAATTTTCTTGCCTTAGATAAGAATTCATGCTCCAGGTTGATGCTGCAAATAATTAATGAGGAATTTTAGATTTTAAAGGAATTTGTTTTCTCTTCAGCTGCTGCAGAAAGAAGCAAGTAAGCGTCTTGGCAGTGGACAAGGTGGTAGTGAGGAGATCAAACGCCATAAGTGGTTCAAGTCCATTAACTGGAAGAAATTAGACGCTCGGGAGATTAGGCCAAGTTTTCTCCCTGAGGTTGCAGGGAACCATTGTGTTGCTAATTTTGAGGAGTGCTGGACTAACATGCCAGTTATTGATTCTCCAGTTGCTAGTCCAACATTCGATGAGAATCCCTTTAAGGGGTTCACATATGTGAGGCCTGCGGCCTCATTTCTTCAGAAAAATGCTTGATATTGTCTGGATATTACTGTTCACCTACGCCCAAGTGGCTGAAGATGGCTGTGCTAGCAGGCTTCTCTCTTTTAGGTTGTTTATTTGTCGAAATCGTCAACTCTGAACTTTTTTTTTTTTTTTTACTTTGAACCAAACACTGCTGTCTGCTTTTAAACATGTATTTTAAGAAGACATGGTTGATATTATGACATATCCAAAGAGTGTTCTTGTGGTGCAGTGCTTTTTTTCTAACTCTATCCTTGATTCTTGGACGGTCACAAGGTATCTGTTTTGAAATATAAAAATCTACATTTGTCAAATTGCTGCGGATGTTGAAGCAGTGGCACTTCTATAAACAGACGTTACCTGGTATCCTTTGATTTCGATAGTAATAATAGTCATAGCTTAGATTGTACTGATATATACTCCCCCCCCCCTCAAAAAAAAGAAAAAAATTGCATTCTGTTAGTCCTGAGACTGCCTTTATATGATTATTCAAATTTACGTCCGAAATATGTTAGCAGTGATAAGTGGCATCGGATTTGGTGGATTATATAAGCGAATTTTTTCTTACAAAATGATTGAAACTTGGAACCGTAAGCAGGAAGATGATAGCCACAGATTAGCTATTACTATCTTCAAGAGACTCCAGATCTATTAGGCAAGATGATTTGCCCTGGCGTGGAATGATGGTAAATCAATACCTTAATTTAAGCAAGCAATGGAGATACCATCAGGCAAAGCAACGCAACAACACTACTGTGTCTTTTACAGCTTTATGGTGACTTATCTTACGGTTTCTCAATTCAATGCAGGTTCCTCTTTCTGCTTGAGAGCGTGCATGCAATCCCAACAATGTTCTTTACACCTAATGCAACTTTTTCAGTATAATAATTGTATGATGCAACTTGTACAGGACTTCTGCTTTGCACCTCTTCATGAAAAAAAAAAAAAAAGGCCACGTATGTTTTGTTAATTGCTATGATTGGCTGACGAATATTGAGTTAAGATGATCCTCTTCATTTGGAAAGATTTGATTTGGAGTTGTAAGTTTTAGATTCCTATCCTTCAAATGAAAACAAAATTGGCTCCCTCACTTCCCCTTCTTTCTTCCTTTTTTTTTTTTTTAATTTTTTTTATTTTAGTTCTAATCGTTCTTGGTTCCCACCTTCTGCCTAAACCAAATGTAATTCTTGTGAAAATTGCTTGTATTGTCTTATGTAGAAATCAGAAAGTTGCGGAAGCCCAGTATACGCTAACTGAGGCAGGATGGATGAATGTAACCATGGCTGATAAATTAGATTTCTGTAAATCTGAAGGGTAGACTTGAATTGCGCTGCCTTGCATTCATCTGGTTAAGCCAGACTATAAGTTCACCAACAAGGTTACGATGCAGGACCTCCATTTCTCTTTCACAATTGGATGTGATTTAGCTAACTATTCCATTCCTCTAGTATCTCACTAATCTATACTATTATACATAACAGCTTAAAGTTGGACTAAATAACTTAGATGTTTTTGTCATTTTTCAGGATTCAATGGAACCAGCTGTATTGGTGATGCCAGAAGGACAAGCAAGAGGCAAATTGCATTGTTCTGAATTTGGATTTTAGCAGTTCTATTCTGTTCTTTCGATTTTACTTTGGCATATTTAGTATGTAAGAGCACCATGTTAGCTTATTGCTTCATTTGTGCTTCATACTGAACACTGTACATGGAATGAAGGAGCAGTTAAGACGCGGAATGACATACATTGTGCATGTGATGCAACGCATTTTGAAAGAGAAATGAAGCAATGTTATGCTATGCTCAATTTGCTTGTAGTTGAAGGATCATACCTCTGTTCTCATGTTCGAATGTGTATTTGCCACAGGTGTGCACACATGTGCTCTAGGACAAATGAAGAGTCTTGATAACATAGACAGACTTGATGGATGAATACTCCAAAATTTCCTTCATCCGTTCACATTACTAATTGTTTCTTCAAAGAACAGATATTCATTTCTGTATAAAATTGTTTTGTTTGAGAATACCATTTTCCCTATATTAATTTTTTCCATTTTAGCGTTCAAAATTCTGTGCAAAAAAGGACGTTGATTGCAGGCAATTACATTGCGGGACTAAGAAACTATGGGATTGGGGTTGGGATTGAGTGATGAAAATGCTATGATATCAACTCAAAAACTGCTGCCTGCTCGCAAGATTAGCAACAGCTGCTATTTTCCTTTTGAGTTGCACTTTGTCAGCGCCTGCCAATTTGTCCACCTGCTGTCCATCTATAAGAAAAAAGAATGTTGGTGTAGCACTGATATGCAATGAAGTACTAAACTCCTGTATAAGTCATATTTGTGATCACAGTTTATCTTAGGCATTGAAATGACTAAGATAGAGTCCAAAAATATCAAGACATAGAAGAAGTTGTTGTATTTGAAGGAAGTTCTATTATTTTTATCAGGATTAAAAGAAATATTTAGACAGAGGTTGTTGCATTTGAAGGAATTTCTACCGTTGTTTTCAAGATTATAGAAAAAAAATGGGAAAAAAAAAAGAAAAAGAGAAGTGTTTTGACTTACTGCAAGTGCATCGACATCCACAGTTAGAAACAAGAAAGAAGGATATTTATCTGCAAGCTTGCCGTAGATTGGTGCTATTGATCTACAAGGATCAGACCATGGTGCACTGAAATTTGCAACAAGCTGTTGGAATGGATTGTTAGGAGCAAAATTAATGTCAAATGAAAGAAATTGAATAATTCTAGTGTCTGGCTCTAAATGGTAACTTTGCACATTACTATTTCGGAAGACTAAATTTTTTGGCAATGCAAGAAACAAGTTGTAATTACTCGATCTAACACTGCATCCGAATATTGTGATTTTGTTGATGCAACTTTAGAGTTACTTTGACTTCGTCGCTTATGAAAAGATATGAGCATTCAATTCCACTATCATCTACCACCAAACTTGACTTTGATAATCATAGTGCCATTCTAATTGCTAATAATGAGATGTTTCATAAGCACACTAAGCATATTGACATTGATTGTCATTTTTGCTCGCGATCATGTGATACAATGGACTATTCCTCTGACTTCTGCATCTTCTTTGAATCGGTCTGATCTTTACAAGCACATTTTCCTACTCCTTTTCAAGATTTGGTTGTCAAAGTAAAGTTGGCATCCACAATAGCATCTTGAATTTAGAAGGAGGTGTTATAAATAAATTTATAGTCCACTATAATTGGAATAATCGATTGTAACTAGATACTCTCAAGATGATTTTTCCTTAATTAGTGAGAATCTCATGTACAAATAGGATATTCTTGTATCAATCAAGCAGAAGACTTGCAATTCCATTGACAAAGTCTTAATATTTTACACTAGTGGAGAATTTAAAGGCATTATAGACTATCTTTCCATCCCTGGTTGCCTCCGTTAGTTTTGCTTCCCAGCATTGAATGGTAGTTATAAGGTGAATGTTTCTGCCGGCAAGTTCCACACGCCCTGCATTATGATCCTTATCTCCATGACGACATTTGAACAACTGTAAGAACTGTGTACAAGAAGTGATTTAACAAGGATCACATGTGGAATGTATATATACACACAAGCACACTATATGTACCAATATCACCAATCATCTGAAGCATGATTTGACAGCTTTAACAATTAGATATAAATATTGCTTAAGAACTGAAACTAGAGAATTTAGATTAAAAACCATAATAAGCCGATGAAACTTAAGAAACACATAGGTTGATGGATGCTGGCATAAACAATGAAATAGTCTTGCTTTCCACAAAGAAACACGTAGGTTGGTGTTGGTACAATATTTGAAACAACGGTTTTAAGAAACCGAAGGCATTCATTCGTTGATTCCTGTCAACTGCAGTGCAGGCAGTTGTGATTTGGCAGTTGACAGGTTCCATGCTCTTTCGGAACTTGGGATTGTTTACCGTATAAAACAATGCTTTTGTTGTTAAACTTTGGAAGTCTCTTTGCTGCATGCAGTTACTATAATATTAAGGATTACAAGTGATCAGCTGCATGCTAAAAGTAGAGGGACCATGGTACATATAATAAGAATGATTGGAATGCATTATCCAGAATAAGAAATTCTGTTCTGTGAATGACAAGTGTTAAGGCCTGTGAGAATGTAATAACATGTAATGCTTTTGTTCTCAGAAAGTTGAATGAGCAGACTGCAAAACATGAATTGGGAAAGATCAAAAGCAATGGGAGAAGGCAACACTCTTTCAAAGGAAATTTAAATCAAAAGCATTCATTTTGGCATTGCACGACTGACCTTGCTCCAACGTTGTCTCATATACCCAACTGACCCCTGTTTATGATGTTAAAGCAGGCCCCTGCAAATGTGATAGAATGATTAGCGCGCCTGGATTGTTTCCTTATGGCAGAAATACTGCGACTCTGCTATGAATAGAGTCAAATTTTTTTATACGTCTAATGAATTCTATATGTAAGAAGGAAGGGGGTTAATCATTCTCATTTCAGATCATTCTTCAATGGAGCGACTTCATTTAAGAATAGCAATGAAATGAAAATCAGATTTGCTGCAAAGCTAATCAATAATCATGATTGTATTGTCTGAAGAATAATAAGTGACAAACAAACGTTTACCTTGGGATCCTTTGGGATTTGTTTGTAATCAAAGCATTTTCAATATCATTACAGCCCTTCCTCCCTCCCTCCATCCATGCCATGCCCAAAAGAGAAAAGAGGTGAAAAAAGAAAACCAATGGATATGAACCGAGAATTTAGGATGCTATCTTTTGATTTGGTTTGATCGATTATTATGTGTATGCATCTCTAACTCCTGAGCCAATGCTATTTTATGTTCCATTTTTGACAGAAAGAGTTTGTTACTTATCCTGTAATAATTTAAATAAAACATACCTCTAATCATTGTTGGTCAAGAACCTAACCTCGCTCCAAGTACATGAAGACGAACACCCCGTATAAACTTTCTAGTCTATATCCTTTTCTTGATAATTACCTTATGATGGTGCAGAGGTAATTTCTATAGACTAGACTAGTGACCTATACTAGAAGACTAATTAGAGTTGTATCCTACTATCAAAGAATCTATATTCTAATTAGTTACTGAAATAGAGTTTAACTCTTATCACTAGAATAGTTAAACTGAATATGATTTACTTTACAATTTCACCTTAATAATTTGATTTAATTATCTTGGTCCATTTATTATCATGTGAACCGTATAAAGTCCAACATATCCTTTATGTAACTGCTTAATTTGTCATGGTCATGGAACTACAACAATTAATTTCTATTTTTCTTCTTCTTAAAGTCTTACATATCACTTTTCCAAATTAATTAAGTTTTTGGACATATTATGCTGTATGTATGTATGTATGTATGTATCACAACGACGAAAAGATTTATAGTTGATTGAGGATGACATTTTGATCGCAAGACAAGATGATAATGGGTTTATAGCATTGATTAAAGCTTGCTAGTCAGATTCATGGCAAATATATAATGTTGGAAATAGTTATTTCCCATTATTATACATTGTTCCCCCAAAGGTTGTTTGTCTAACAACCCTAAGTGGGACTACAGCATTTGATTTGAGTCCAAAGCGAAGAAGTTCTGCTGCAAATCATGGTGTTTGAATGTTTGATGCTGAATCTGAACCGAGGATGTCCGGTTCTTGGATTCAGATTGTTGGATGTCCTCTATCATTCTAACCATTTCATCCATTTTTGGATGCGTTTCCCTTTTTTTTTTTTTTTGCCACACATGCTAAGCTCAATCTGAAGCATCTGCACCATCTTTCTTGATATCACAAACACAATCAATGGATGAAAACTACAAACAATGAGCTTCTCAAGGAAACAACAAAATGGAAATATGATAATAATAAAATGCAAAATCCCATAGCAAAACAAACTCAGTGCCATAGTGTGAATGACAATTCACTAAACCAAATATTCTAAACCATCTCTTCAACTGAGGAAAGATACGTAACACAACAAACTATAACAACAAACTAAATATGAGTTCAACAGAAAAAGCTTTTGGAAAGCACTTAAAAATTTTGTAGATAGTCCTCCGAGAATCTAAGCTGATCCGGGTAGAAAAACTCTTCCAGGTTGACGATTAGCCAAAGGCCTATGACATCCAAGAGGCTGCACATTATAAAAATTACATGTTCCACTTAGCAATCCAATAACCATTAAGTCCCATATCCACTATTACGTTTCATCATAAACACATAGCATTTTCATGTTTAGTTCAAAGAACAGTAAGAAAAGAGGGGTTTACGAAAAAGGAGAAAATATTCCGTTCCATCGAGGGAAGAAGACGTGCATAATTCTGCCTAATTAGCATCCTTCCTAAGAGCTACAAATAGCTATAATGTATTGATAAAAACAGTGTGTTAGAAAGAGATGATATTCCACCATATCTTTAGCATTCTTAATACTACCTTTGCATTCACACCGTCTAGCATAATCCCGTTCTCAAGCTTCCACTTCAGATAATCAGCAGGGTTGTACTTGTTAAATCCCCTGACAATGGCAAAAACAATAAAAAATAGAAATGACCTTAAACCATATTTCGAGAACATAGGTGACATGCTGTTGTGCATATGTCCTGAAAAAAAAAAAAAAATATATATATATATATATATATATATATATATTAAAAAAGAAAAGCAAAACTTAGAGCAAACATCGGACCTTTTGTTCCATAATATAAATTTATGCTTTCACAAGGTAGTCGTGAGAAGAGAGAGAAATAATTTCTATCATCTAGAATAGACATGGGAGTTCCAGAATTCAATGTCTCTAAGAAACAAAAATGTATACCACTTCCCGCTAAAAATAATCTTTGGACGACCAGGAAACTTCAAATTTGCATGGTGGAGGGCCTCCTGTGCGTGATGGCTGTTGCTGTCCTTACAACAAGCAGAAAAGCAGGACCTGATCAATGTCGACTCTTGCACATGTTCCTTGAGATTTCCCGAATGCACCCCTCATTCCGCTCTGAAGCTTATCAGTACCAGCACATGAAAGCATCTTGTTGATCCGCAGAACATGGAAGGGCTGAACCGTTACTCTCAGATGGAAAGCATCCTTCCCAGCATATTTGGCCATGTACTTGTCGCAGGCAAGTCGGGCAGCCTCCAATGCCTCACTTGAGACATTCTCCTTCTCCCAACTGCCAAGATGGACGCAGAAAGGAAACTTGTCAACACCCTTTTTCTTCATCCCAACATCATAAATTCTGATCTTTGGATCCGGGACACCACGGCAGCATCGAGTTTCGGGCTATGGCTTGTTCTTGATTTGGCGGTAACATCTTGCAGGTCCTATAAGAAAAAAAAAAAATTAGAAAACCAGAATGAGTATGACACTCAAAGTCAACATAATGCAACATGTCAGCAACAGCTTCTTAGGGAATGCTTGCTAGAACCATGAAATAATACGAATCATTTTTAAAAGAGAAGTTTCCAGAAACATTAGCCATGAGTGCATACAATTAAATCTTAAGTATGTTGTACTCTAGGAATCTAGTTTAACCAGTATTTGTTAGTGGATGTCTTTGAACCAATCAGAGTGGGACATGAGATACATAGTCAATTAATTGCACACACATTATAAGTTAAAGTAACAAAGAGTTTTTCTTCTTGTTAGTTATATGATTGACTATCATAAAAACGCTAATTGGATGAAGCCTATAAAACATAATGGTCTTGCAAAGCATGTAATGAGTTACGACGATGAGTTTTTATGCATCAAATTATATTTTTAAAAACAATCCTGATCATCGTACTATCAAGATAGGGCATTGACAATACATAAAGACCAGCATAGGCTAATCTTCCATGCATTTAATGCGTTGAAGTATAGAGATACTTGAGGATAGCATACGGGTACTTGTTTTGTGGAAATAAGTTCACGCCCATATGAGAACTTAATTTTGTATTAATACTAAAGTGTCTATGGAATATGTTTTCATTTGCCACTTGTATTTAATAGTCCTTAGACTTGTGATACAACGCATGAGATAGGGAATGTAATACTTAAAAATCATCATCAACAGGTCCACAATAGATAGATGCTTATGGTAGGATGGTTTTAGGGATGACATGAATTATATGGTAGATGAGTGAGTGATCCTACGAATATTCATCACTTCTAGTGACATTGGAGACATATCTCGAATGATGTTAATAATGGCTAATTAGGTTAAAGTCTTTGGCCAGAGTATAAGGAATTATAAGGAATCATTCCTTATAGATTCATAATCATTAACCATAAGTTGTAAGATCTAATAGGGATTAAAGCATTAGTAGAAATTGTACCATGCTTATGCTCATTTCAGAATATATGGTGAAAGGACCGCACTACATTGATAGCTAGTCATTGACAGGTTTTCATGATGTCACATTGACTCTTCAACATTTGGGTGATCTTGCTAGATTGTTAGATCATGCTCTTGATTTATGGATAAAATTAATTATGTTCATTGCCGGCAAGTTCGTAACCTAATTGGTCACATACAATAAGATAGAATTGTTGAATTAAATAAAGGATTTAATTAAGTATGACTTAATTGCATAAAAGTAATTTGGATGGAGGAATTAATTGAATAGTTCAATTAAGATTTATTTGAAACAAGATTAGATTTGTGAAATCTAAGTTTTGTCTTCCCATTAGGACATGGTAAATAAGATTGTTTTATTAAGAAAATGTCTAAATTAGGATATACCATGTCAAAGAGGATAAGCCTAATACTAATTGAAATAGGATTTCAACTAGACTAGAGATTTGATTGTGAATTAAAATTTTCTATCTCATTTATTGGTTTATAATCCTTTGAAATATTTTTGTAATGTTAATTATTTGATAATTAATACTAAATAAGATTAAAATTAAGTTAAACTAAATCAAGGATTTCATGGAGATAAAATCGATAGGGATGGATATACTAATTAATTTTTTTCTAATTTATTTATCAACTTTTATAATTATTAGATAATTATATTTATTAGATGAATATTATTTATTGAAATTAATATGAGATTTAAATTATAGAATTAAACTCATTGAAACATAATTTGATCTACTATTCCTATATTGCGTCAACAAACCTGGTTTATTGGACCAATTATGTTTGATCGAAATTCTAGTGGCCGAATTTGGATGAGAAATTTGGCCAAGGTTAGCAGGAAAATGGTAATCAATTAATTTACTTAAAAGAAGGAGGAAATATCTCATTTGTTTTGGGAGTTTTAATTAGGTTAAAACTTTTCCCATCATAAATCCAAATGGGAGTTGGATTGAACTAGTATAAAAAGTTATAGGTTAATTTTTAACCTAATTTTTAAGGAAATAGATTGTAGAATCTACAGCGAGAATTTTTTTTTGGCTTGAGAAAAAGGTTCTCATTGCTTTTCTTCATCTCTTCAGCTTTTTTAAGATAGCGTCACCTTTCTAAGCTTTCTTGTGGTTGCCACAATCTTCCTTTTCCTTTGTTCTTGGTTCTTGATTGATACAAGAAAGATAATTACCTTTTGTTTGAGGCTTAACAAGCCTTTTAGCTAGCACTAGATAATCACCAGGCCTTAAAAAGGTTTCAACAACCATCTGGTTGGATAATCGTTAGAGGCAAGACAAGTATGTTGCTTGTGATCTTGGAGATCTTTTTAAGAAAGCAATAGCCACCACCTTTAGAATTTTTCAGATTGATTTTTATTTCAGGTTTCAACATTTGAAAGCAAAGTAACCTTTGGAATAGATGGGTGTTCAAATTTTGTTAAAAATTTTAAAGTTTACTAGATGTAAGTCTTTCTCTAAAGATCCAAAAAGAAGTTTGGTTATTTTTATGTTTACATCTTCGCTGCCCTTTTCTTTTTATTCTATTAACTTTTGAAATTCAATATATGTATAAGGTCTGACTTTATTGAGATTCTCATCCCTTTAGTACTTGCAAACGAAATTATAATACTTCATAAATTCCATAAATGCAGCATAGAAGATGATCCCTAGCACACATTTCCAATGATTTTTTAGTACTATTTGCAAGGCAAGCAATAACAGAGTCCAGAATGTAAAATAGCAGCTTACATGATACGATGAGCAACAAATACTCAAATTATGCCAAATGAAACTTAAATGAGTTTAGTGAAGTTGAGATTAAATTTTTTTTTTCACATGAAAATTAAGAAATACACTAGCAAAATAATTAAAAAGTGAAAAATGAATTTAGAAAACAAATTAAACATATTTAATGGGTATCAAATATTTTTAGACTTCCAACAAGAAAAGAAAAAAGGCTTCTATTAATTTTGGAAAAATAAAGGATAAAAATATTAGAGAACATCAAATAAAGTAAGAATAATTATAGCAATATAGATTTAAAGAAGGATTTTAATAATAAGAAAGTAAGTAAATGAGGAAAAAAAGGAACAAACTTTTCCCATGTCAATCTTGAGTCTTGATCCCACAACTTGATTCTGTCATAGTTACCATGAAAACTTGACATGACGTACTTATGATAATTACCTTAAATACTACAAAAGGATAAATCTAACTTTTCTTTATAAAAAATTAGTTATTGTTTAATTTATTTTGTACATCAAGTCTGTAACCTAATAAAAAAACCAAATCACCTTCATTTTTTCTTCTTGATCAAAAGAACAAAAAATCAAAATCTTCATGTTTATATTTTATTGAGAAAACTATTATATTTTACCATCACTATAACTAAATTAAACAAAATTTGTTTTTTTTTTCTTTCAAAAGAATGGAAAACTTTCTCTGCTAGAGAAAAATTAAAAACTCCAAACTATTCCTACCTTTTTTCATTCGCTAAGTTGCTTTGAAAATTGAGTAGCTTCTATTGGTTAACTTCAGGCTCTCTCTTTCTTTGGTTAATCAATCAAAGACTAATCAGCTTTCAAGAAAAACTATCAAATGTTAAGCGAAAGAAGAATAATGCTTTCTCCCTTTAACTAAATGCTTATATTTCTTACAAACCTTGCTAGACAAGTTTAGCAAAATCTATGGTGTAGATTTTTTCTTGTTGCCTTTAAAATTATAAACAAAAATTTTACAAGGATTGTTTATAATGAATTGCAGCTCGATATTATTTCTTTATACAAATTTGGATTATGTTTAGTTTGTGTCCATCAAGTGTTTGATTAAGTGGCTTTTAAAGTCATTATTAAATGAATTTATATCTCATACTATTTTATATTAACAAATTATTTTTTCAATTGAGGATGAAAACAAAGAAAACATCTATAGAACTTTTATGAATTCGTACACCGAATGAATTTTGGAATAAACTCCAAAAACACAAGTCATTAAAGGTTTAATACTAACTATAATTAGTTTGTGTTCATCAACTTCCAAAATTGAATTGAATGAGTCTAAAATTTATATATCATGAACTATATTAAGACTTTAGAACTTGTAAAATCTATCATTTATGATAAGAATAATTAAAATTATGAGATTAACTATTTAAGAATATGAGGAAAAAAAACTTCTCTAAACTGATGACTTTAATTTAGATTTTATTGATTTCAATAGCTTTCTAAAAGGTGCTCATAGCAAAAGTAACCAAGAATTCAACATTCCGTTGTTGAATTTGGCACATTGACTTGTCTATCTTGTTCATGGTCCTGCAAAATTGTAATAACAACTTCGCATAAATGTTTTCATAATATAATTTAGCTTTCTCATTAGAGATGTAGCAAATATGGAGACAAAAAAGAATATTATTAATGAATTTGGAATAATGCTTTTGAAAGATGATTTAAGCTTGATTGTTGCCATCTTGGCTTCAACAAAGTAAAAGTCAAGTCCCAAAACTTGTTGATTTGTGAAAGCTAGATTCTCCTAAAAATATTTCAAAACATTTGTGAGGATCATCCTTTTATATAATATAATATTATAAGATCTAGCATTCAAGTATACTGTATTTAAAAAAAATCACAATTTACTAAGAAAAATAGCTTAGATTAATAAATTTGTAGAAGACTTACCTAATCATGAAAATATTTGAATAAAATTGGCGTTATACATTTTTTTAGTAAATGACCCATGCATGTGCTTATTAGCTATAAAATTAGAATTTATTATAAAAGATCAAACATCACATAAATGGTGTTCTTCTATGCCTACCTGATTCCAATTTTAAGGATTCTTGTTGCAACAACACAAAAAAAAAAGTTTTGTTAATTTATATTTAATGACAATTATAATATTGGAGCACTAATATATATTTTTAAAGCATAAAACTTTTCCTTAACTAACATTGAGGTATTAAGAGCTTCAGATTTTATAATTCTTTTTTTTAAAGCTTCAATCAACAAATTGAAAATAAAATGAAATAAAAATTAATTATTTAGTATATGATACATGTTAAGAATTTTATATGTTAAGGATGTACAGCTCATATTAAGTACTTTTATTTGCTTGAGTTAGAGTTTTTTCAAATTTCTTTTCATCAATAATTTTAAACTTATTTTTCTTATGTTTTTTCTCCCAAAATGCTTTCTTTATATTAAGGTATTATTTTTCGCCACTTTCTTTGTGTTTTGCTAGTAGAGGATCACGAATTGTTACATGAGTTGGATATTTGATTCTTTTAAGCACCCATTATTGCTATTTTCTGGAAGTTCAACATTTTGCCTTCTCATAGCTTTCTTAACTTTTTGTCTTGTCTTCCTCAGCTAGTGCAAAGCTACTTTTTATACTTTTGTAGATGAAGATCCTTTGGTTGCAACTTCTGATGCTTCATGTGAAAGACTGCTGTATCTTTATGTCAAATGAGTATGATAGTCCTCTTTTATTTGTTTGTATTTTTCATTAACTACATTTTCACATTTTGCATCCCTTACCCATCGTTTTAACTTGTATTCTCTTGTGATTTTTCCACTTTAGCGATAATGAATACCTGCAATATGTGACGGTATAAAAGACATATGAACTTAAATTTCTGACAACTATAATTTACAATAAAGCTAGAAGAACAAAAGTTTAACAAGTATAAATTTTCTATCTATCACCCAACAACTTGTATAAAGCTATAGTTCCATCATTTCCAATTTTTTCACATTTGTAATAGAAGCTATCAAGCAATCTTCTTGAAAATTTGAAAATATAATAGGTGTATATAACTTGCTTCATCTTCAATAGGCATTCGAAGCATTAATAATGGTTACACATGATGCATCTGAAAGTCAACTTCAATTTCTTTCGTTGGCTATCTAATTAGTGCTTAATCAACACCTTGAAATAATCCAACAGCATCATTTTTTCTATTCAAGAATCATTTGAAGAACTTGTTTATACTTTCACTTTATTGAGTTGTAGACATATCCGCACAAAAATGGTCACGCAAGTAAACAAAAACCCACTATTGATGTTTCCTATACATTCTTTGCATCTACTCATTTTCTTGCAAATCATGTTTAACACGTAACTCAGTCCTTTTTTTTTTTCAAAATCTTCAATGAGCTTAAGACCTTTTACGCAATTAGACAAATCTTTTTCAAAATTGGATCTTCTTTTAAATAATCTACCTAAATGCCTTTTAGCATTTTGAAAAATGTGCCATAAGTAAAAATGATGGATAGTACCTATTAAGAGTTGTGCAATTGCACTAGTGATAGTGGAATCTTGATCAGTGAGAATTACCCTGATGATATCCTTTCACTACTTGTAACCAGTCTCAAGTACCTATACAAAGGAATTTTTCTATTTCATCCAAAATTAATGCATACCCAAATATATAGTTTATAGATGGTGATTAATCCTGATAATTGGAGTAAAGAACATTTGATATTTATTTGTTCCCTAAGTTGGATCAAAGTAAACCACATCTCCAAAATAGTTATAATCCATTCTACATTTTGCATTACTCCGAAAAATACTTGTTATTATTTCATCCATGTCAAGCTAAATTGCATAAAAAAGTGAGGGTTCTTTATTTGCATTTCATTCAAGTAATTTAACAATCTTTGTGAATCTCTTATAGAAATTCTATTTTTCATTTAGTGCACACATAGTTTCTTGCACCTCATTAAAAAAAAATCCAACATTTTGACTTCTATGAGATTCCCAAAAAAGATAATTCATCGTAGGATTGGTTCTAATGCATGCCTTTCTCATTCAATCATACCCTTCTAGCTTTCTTCCATTTTTCTGTGTGATGGTAAAAGATGGCATTTTCTTTGAGTGGCCAATATATGATTGTGTTTCTCAACAAACATAAAAAACACCCATGATCCATTGTTACTTTTGTTTACAAGAAGTCTAGCATTGTAACCATAATGTGTCTCACCTTTGAGGCTTTTTTTTGTTAGCTTCATTTTTCTTTAACTTTTCACTCCTAAACATTCTTTTAAGCAATACAAGCATTGTCCAATAACGCTACCATCTTTTTGCTATTTTCTTGTTGCTTTTTTTTCTCAAGCTAAACCCTTTTTGGTATGCATATCTGTTATGGAAGTCATAAACATCCTCTTCAAATAAAAAACCATCCTAACATGTGGTTTGAGAGAATTTTTCTTTATTCTCATAACCAACTACTTCAACGGAGTCTTCGTTATTATCTTGACTTTGGTCTTCAATGGATTCTTAAGATGCATCTTCTACATTTAAAAGCTTGTCATTTTCATTCTCCAAATCGAATTCATGAGCATTATATAAATAGCCATCCACTTCCCATACTTCCAAAGTTAAATTTACATTTTCCTTGATATGTTCCATTATTGTAAAAGATACAATTAATTACGTGTATAATATATATATATATATGTATAAACATGGTAGGCCTATTTATTAAGAGAAAGATAAAAAAATCATGAAATAAAAGAAAAGATACATAATTTTCTTTTCCAATCAATTGTTGCCTTCATAAACTATGAACATGAAGATTTTGATTTTATAATCTTTTGATCAAGAATAAAGGTGATTTGGGTTTTTTATTAGGTTACAAACTTGATACACTAAATAAATTAAACAATAATTAATTTTTTAAAAAGAAAAAACTAGATTTATCCTTTTGCAGTATTTAAGGTAATTTTTATTTAATTACTATGAGAAAATAATATTTGGTCATAAATATGCCATGTCAAGTTTTCACGATAACAGCCACGGAATCAAGTTCGTGGGATCGAAACTCTGTCAGTCTTTTAGTGCAAATGAGATTTGAGAATGGTAGTTGCGGAATCCAAAGCCCTAGCTTGGCCTTTTCTTTTTTATAATACAATCATGGCTCATACAACTTTAGTCTCAACTAGCCCATTCACTCTAAGTCACGTTAAGCAAAACAGCTTAAAGCCCAATTCTACCGTACCAATATAGTGTAAAGTTTTTTTTTTTTTTGAATCACTACATTAATTTGTTATAATATTGACAAAAAAAATCAAATTATAAATATGAAATATGTATGTTGATTTAATTTATTTTTTTTCAAAAAATTATGGTCAATATTTTTAATATTTTTTTCTCTATTCTTAAAAAGGTTTTTGATTAATTATTTCACTTAATCCAACCTCGTCTTTCTCTTCTCCTATATCTTCTCAATGATTCATACATCATTATTCTTTGTATATAATTTTTATGTATGAATCCCATGTTTTATTGTACATATTTCTTTACATCATTTGTTATTCTGTTTTTAAATTTGAAAATGAGGCCAAAGTTATTATAATTTTAAAAAATAAGTTGAAATTTAAAAAAAATTGAGTAATTCTTTATCGATAGTTATTTTTTAACAATAAAAGACCTATATACTCCTTAATTTATTTTATTATTATTATAATCTGAATTTGGTTTTTATTTAATTTCTTTGACTGAACTGTCGCATAACTTGTAACACTATACTTAAGTTGAATATTTTATACTAATATAAATAGATAGATGTTATACATCAATTTTGTGCATCAAAACTATGCAGTATACCTCATAACTGATTTTTTTATTTTCAATATATCTGAAAATAAAGTACTTCTTTAAAGAAAAATAGAAAGAAAAACAAAAGCAAATTAATTTTGAACATTGTATGGAATAATGCTACCTTATTTACAGAACTTAAGTCTAATAAAGCACTTCAATAATCAATTAAATAGCATGGCAAATGGATACATGCACTTCACTAGTTCACCTGAATGCAAAAAAAAAAAAATTATATGTATCTATCTATTTATTTAAACATAAAAGAAGTAGGGATATTTCTAAGTTCTAAGTTCCAACCCTATTTTTTAGAACATTATTATTATCAAAGATGAAACGTAAGCCATAGCTTGTAAAGCAACCGAAAAAGAAAATGGCCATAAGCAACAGAAAAAAACAAAGTACTGTGATAGTTCCTCGAATGAGTAACACTTGAAAAGCTGACACAAAGGGAAAGATAGCCATTATTTTAACAGTGCAGTGCTTTTAGCAAATTTCACTTATTTTTACACCCCTTTTTCCATTATTATCATCTTTATACATGTTTTTCGCTTATTCTGCATTCTTTCATCTTCATTCTTCATGATGCCAGAAAATTAGATTTTTCTTTATAATATGAATAATTGTTACGCCCAAAATTAAGGCAATCTAGCCTAGCCTTTTTTTAATGCTATTTGATATAAAAAGGAAATATTAAGAGATTAATACAATTAAAATTGAAATCTTCTCTTTTTATGGTTCATTTGTTCACCGCTTGCAAAGATATTCAGCTCTTTTTTTTTTGTTAATTTTGGAATAATGGTATGATCTTCATCTTCAATAGATGAAAGCTTGTAAACAACATCTTATAAATTCCAAGAACATGTTGCATGCCACATCATAGGAATTCTCCTTGAAAAAAAAAGGAGAAAAAGATAATACACCAAAAAGTCCAATAATAGACTCCAAATTAAATTGATCAAACAAGGAAGACTTACAAGACTTTAGAATTTAGAAGAATCCTAGCGTAGATGGATGCATGGAGATACTCTCAAATTTCCACTTAGATCTCATGCTAGAAATACATAACAAATCAAGATACTATTAATAAATAAGATACCAACTAGAAATTTGAGAGATTACTCTAAAGCTTCTAGAATTCATGCCAACAATTTGTATTGCATCACTTGTACTTTTAGAAATAACAAATTTATATTGCAAAAGGCAAAAGTTTTTAATTTGGTTTGGAAAAGTTCTTCTACACCAAATAATCACAATTATAAAAAAAAAATAATACATTAAATTTGAATATAAGTGTATAACATCCATATCTTTGGAGTTACTTAAAAATTTCACAAGGCATTTCTCTTTATGAAATGCTCTACTTCAACTCTGATGATTTGTGTGTAGATGAACAGTTTAATAAGTTTGGTAATATCTTGAAGAAATCAGCTATAGCATCAAAGCATATAAAAATTCCTACCAATAACGACATGAAGAAATAAACTATTTCTCGAAGATACTACCTTTGAACATCTTAAAATGGAATTCTAAGATAGAAGTTATTGTTGCTTTTGTCGAAAACTTTTTTACTAAGTTTTTTTTTTTTTCAATCAGCATGTATCTAGCCATTTCCATGATGGTTATATTCTCCCTATCCCTAACACCATTCTACTATAGAGTGTAAGTTGTTATTAGCTGTTTGCAAACTTTATCAAAACTCATTAAACTTATTAGATATGTATTTACGATCATTATTTGACTTTATAGTTTTAATTTTCTAGATACTATAATTTTGAGTCCATTCTTTGAAACCCTAAAACATAGCTGCTACTTCAGCATTTTCTTTCATAAAATAATTCTAACACATCAGATAAGATCATGTATAAAGACATTGAAGTATTTTGTTGCCATTCCAAGATAAAATTCTTATAGAGCCATATATATCAATATGAGTCAACTGCAGTTTGTTAGAAGCTTCCTAAATTTTGTTAATTGGAAATGGCAGTTTAGTTTGCTTTTTCGATTAACAAATTTCATGTACAACACTATAACCATCAGTAGTAGGCATGTATAACACAAGATCAATTTTATTCATATAATTCAATGCCTTATGATTGAATGTCTTAACTTTTCATGTCATAATACAGTTTCATCTACTAAAACTAGTTTTTGCAAATGAATTTGCTTGTTGCCACTCCAACAAGAAACATTTTCCTTTGATGTTAACAGTGAATGGTTCATGGCTAGTAGGATCACCAATGATGCATGTTTTGTCTTTAAACATCGAGGAATAATTATTTTCTAGTAATTGTCCTACAATTAGGAGATTCTAATCAATTTGTGTGCAAATAAAATAGTCAAAATGAGTTTTGTACCTAATAATGTTTTAACTGCTACTACTTCCCTTATTGTGACTTCTATTAGCTCATCATTGACAATTCCAACTTTGGAACTGCATGTGTCCAACTCTTTAAACAATTTGATGTTAGATGTCATATGATCAGTGCATCCATTGTCGATAAGCTATGCACTTTAGGAAGTTCAATTTGATAGCAAGAAGCAGCAGAAACTTGCTATCTTGTTGTGGGATATATGCAAATCTAGATTGTTGATTTTGTTGCTGTAGGGTTTTATTTTTACAAATCTTCTCTATTTAGGTAAGTTGTTTGCAAGACCTGCATTATATGTCAGGTTTGTGCTGACAATATATTTAATTCATGATTTACATAGGACTAGTATTATAATTTTATTTAAGGTACAATATAATAAAAGTGATTTGTTTTTAATTTAAAATTTTTCAAAAATAAAATAATAATAGAATTTTAGTGACGAGTGCATTTAGTCATTCTTTAAAGTTAGTTAGATGAGCATTTTAATTCACTCTTTGAAATTACTACATAAAATGATATTTTCATTCAATGCTTTAGAAATCATGAATTAAGTTATTTAACTTTGCATGTAATATAAAATTATTACTATAAATAATATATTAACAAAATTCTTGCATTAAATAAAGTGGTTAGTAGTTGATAATTAATTTGGTAAATTACAATATATTAAGAAAATATATTTCCTAATAGGATAATCTTAAAAAATGCACGTTCACGAAACGGGTTCCTCTTTTTTTGTCTTTTCTTAACGGAAAAAAGAAAAGAAAAGCTTAATGGGCTTCGAGTTTGGGCATTGCGGTATTGGGTTGTAAGTTTTACATGTTGGCCCAATGGAGTCATTGGCTTAAAAAACAATAACAGAAGGCGACATTTATAATTTTATTTTCCGGTTTTCCCAATATAACACTAACCAAAAAATGAAAATAAAAATGGACAGATACCGAAGGAAAGGAGGAGGAGGAAAGGCCGAATACGTAGCTTTATGTGGCGTCAGGTCAGATCAGATCAGATCTATAAAGTAAGCACAGATTCTGTCTTTCTTGCAGATTTCATTGTCGTTATCTTCCTTTCTTATCGGTCAGTTTGTCAATTCTTTGTTCAATCTTCTTCTTTTCTTGCTGATCAATTTTGCAATCGAATTCAATTTGTTTTTCAATCTCTATGGGTTCTCGTTGCTCAATTTTGCAATCAATTTCTATTTTTTATTTTTATTTCCCAATCTTATTAGGTTCTTGTTGCTCAGTTTTGCAATCAAATTGAAATTAAAATTCTTGGTTTCCTTAATTTATCTGTTTATCTGATGTTCCGTTTTTTGAATTAGTGATGCTTTACTAATACTAATTACTATACAATCATTATGATTTGCATAATTACTTAACAAAGAAAAAAAAAACCAATCAGTAAACTGTAAATAATAGTTTCTGAATACCTGCATTCGTGAGTTTATTTTGCAGCTAAGTTGTTCAGCTTTCATTCACATACACATTGTTATTGGTGGCATTCCGATTTGCGAGAGCGCTTTTAGCAGCTGTGTCTGTATGTGCTGCTAAACTAATGCAACCGATTCCAGAATTTGAGAGCCTTTTTAGTCATTCTCTTTCACTTACCTCAATTTGCACATGACTTCAACCACACTCTCCGCATCTCCACCTCTCCTTCCAAGGCCTTCAATCGAACCTCCTCAACCCCCCATTTCCAATGATCCTTCATCCTTTACCCACTCCCACGAGGCCCCTGAGATCGAACAAGTAGAGTTACTCTCTGTATCCTGGAACCAGGATTATGGCTGCTTTGCTGCTGGTACATCCCAAGGTTTCCGTATTTATAATTGCCAACCCTTTAAGGAAACCTTCAGACGGGATCTCAAAACGGGGGGTTTCAAAATTGTTGAAATGCTCTTCCGCTGCAACATTTTGGCACTTGTCGGTGGGGACTCCAATTCCCACTACTCTCCAAACAAAGTTATAATCTGGGATGATCATCAGAGTCGCTGCATTGGTGAATTTGCATTTAGATCTGACGTTCGAGCTGTCAAATTAAGACGAGATCGCATTGTTGTGGTTCTCGAGCACAAGATATATGTCTACAATTTTATGGATCTCAAGCTTCTTCATCAAATTGAGACTTCGGCCAATCCTAGGGGACTATGTTGCCTTTCTCACCATTCTAATACATCTGTATTGGCTTGTCCTGGTCTTTATCGAGGCCAGGTTCGAGTTGAGCACTTTGGCCTTAATATGATGAAACTAATTAATGCTCATGATTCTCATATTGCCTGCTTCACCTTAACATTCGATGGTCTACTTCTTGCAACTGCTAGTACCAGAGGCACCTTGATAAGAATATTCAACACAATGGATGGAACTCGCTTACAAGAGGTACGCTGCTGACCGTGGTTTTGTTTTCTCCTGAACTTATACTCATTTTATATCAGGATATGTTCAATAATAATATGCTTTCATCTCTACGGTGTAAAGTAGTGTAGATTCAAGTGGGAAAAGTCAAGCTTTACCCCTTTAAACCTAGCCTGACATGTGAAACAGTGATCTTAAACGTTGACAGGAGGTGTAATGCTACTTATATCAGCAATTAGCATGCTGGACTCTACAGTATTATACTCATCTCCACTCACTTTCTCTGCAATTTAGGCCCTCATAGTTGCTGTCCTTGTAGGTACGGAGAGGAGTGGACAGAGCAGATATCTATAGCCTTGCACTCTCACCAAATGTCCAATGGTTGGCTGTGTCTAGTGATAAGGGCACTGTTCATATATTTCATCTTCGAGTTAGAGTTTTTGGGGGGGATTCATCTTCTCAAGAATCTTCCGTCCAAGGTCCAGCATTATTTCATCAGAATTCTTCAACCTCGCTTGATGCACTTATCTCTCCAAGCACTGGTGCCAATCCTGGTTCATCATTGTCTTTTATGAGAGGTAATAAATACAATTTGCCTTTATAGGTTTTATTCAGGTATTTTGTTACTTTGTTATGGCGGAATTGCATGTAACTCATTAAATTTCCAATAAAATTCAATTTTATATGTTATAAACAATTTAAGTCAACAAATCGCAACGTATGGAAAACTTTATAGAAGATCTGATGTATAATGATGAGGACAGGATGAGAATTTAGTTGGTTGATGTTATATTAATTAAAAGCCTTGTGTTTGCTTCTCTTAACATTTCAACTTTCTGACATTCTTCCAGGGGTTTTACCGAAATATTTTAGCTCGGAATGGTCGTTTGCTCAGTTTCACTTACCTGAAAATTCCCAATTCATTGCGGCATTTGGATCTCAAAACACTGTTATTGTTGTTGGCATGGATGGGAGGTATTTGCTCTTCCTTATTTTCTTGAATACCATTCAAATATTCCTTGATCGTTATCAAGGAATTGCGCTTGGTATCCTCTTGAGATTAAGGAACTAGTATGATTGGATAGAAGGTTTAAGTAGTTGGTTTAATTAATTGTGCTTAGACTTATTATTACAATATCTTACATAATGGAGGCATGGAAAAACTTGGGCATGTTTACCCTGCCTCTTGTTATCCTTTTCTTTACCTTATTCAAAACATTATAATGTTTGCATAATTGTGCTCCTACTTGGATTTTTAAACTTTGCATATTAGTTCTCTCATCAATGAATTCTGCAACTTCTCTGGCGTGATAATCAGAAGATGTGCAACAATCCATGGGGCTTATTTTCCTTGTTTCTTGTCAGCTTAATGAGCATCCTGCTTTATCCAAGTTTTAACATCTCTTATGATGTATGATGTCTAATTTCTTATAAATTGTGGAGTGAGTTTGTGGAGAAGATACTTTATATTTCCCGTTTAGCTTGGATACTGAACTTCAGCTATATACCAAACTGTTTAACATACAAGTACCTACACACCTGGATTTTGAGTTTTTTTATTTTTTTGAGAAACAATCTGAACTTCACCATCAGAAGATATATCTCCTTTTACACCCCTCTTCTTTCTTTAGTCAATTTTGAGAATTTCCCACTCTGTCTTATACCTTTTCTTATTATCAGTTTCTACAGGTGCAGTTTTGATCCTGTTCAGGGGGGAGAGATGTTGCAGCAGGAATATGTCCGGTTTTTGAAAACCGATAGCCGGCACTGAACCCAGACAGATGCTTCTGATCTTGTAAACATTGACCCGACATCTATCTCATGTACATATCGTAAAATCTTTCATGAAATGATGCTTCTTAGTATATAATGTGCAAGAAATTGCTGTTCCAGGTACTTGTATATGTAATAAATTGCTGGAAATGGCAAATATTGCTCTGAACTAAAGTTGGGTCTAGATCAGAGTCATATTTCCTGCTACATTCATTATTCTTGCCGGTGAACTATAGAGCTTGAATTGGGTGTTTCCTCCTGACAATTCCAAAGGGTTCCGTCCTGTCCCGGCTGCATACACCATAGGGTTTTGTCACTCCATGCCATGCGTAATAGCTTAAAGTTTGGTGGAATGCTAAAAGCTGCGGAGGGTCCTTGTATTTGGAATGCTCTTCCCTGGATGTTTCCAAATTGTATATATGATGGAATTATCAAATTCATCCATTGTCAAACTCTTTGGTTAGCAAAATCAAAATCCAAAAGCGAAGCACTTTTAGGTAAAGCTAGTGAATTATTCATTACTCTTTGGAGCATATTTTTGCCGACTTACTGAGAAGGTCTGGGTCCATACTTAATATTTGATTTATGGATCAAAAAGAAAATGGGAAGAGGACGGAAGGCACCTACTTCTTGTTGCGCTTTCATGATCTGACCCTATATAATCTAACACCTTGAACGTCGATCATTCGAGTAAGCTTGCGTTACACTCTTCGATAACTAAAAACGAGAGTCTCGTTTTCTGAAAAAATGGTGTGTTTTATTATAGGCTAACAGGTCCAAAGAATCCGCACTGTCTATCTATATTTGATGGTCTTAATTTCTGAAACTGCAAGGCATACGGTTCAGTTTGACGCTTGTTTAGTCCGGTAAAGGTCCCGTGGAATTTGATGGGAGCTTTCACATAACTCACTTTTGGATTTTTATAGGTAATTTCATTGATCCACAAAAATATTGAACAGAAGTTGAGAGAGAGTTCACCTGTTGTACTCCAAAGTCCAGGCTAGTTTATAAAAAGACAAACGCAACTATGCAAACTAAAGTAAACAGAAAAACGCCATCCATCTCCCAATTTCTCTTGCACAACGAAGCTTCCATTACATGTTTGATCATTTCGCTACTTGTTTTTTTATGATTAAAACAAATAAGATTTTAGAAATTGGTGTTATTAATCTGATATGTGAAGAAGTTGATTTTATGTTTTTTCTTTATCTAATAATTTTTCAATCCTTAATAACATCTACAACCCACTCACCGTTTTTCTCTCGTCTATTTACAGCTAGAAATAAAAGCAAGCCACATTGAAAAAACAAAGGTCACATACATCGGAATCATAAAGAGAACCATTGCCCTTTCGACTATTCAAATTAAATATTATTCACTTACAATGCAAACCAAAGACAATACAATATAAGTAAGGGATTACTTTCCACAACACACACTGTTATGAACAAAATTTGTCTGCTAGGACAATACCCCTTGAACAATTACTTTGGAGCTGAAGCTTCCCTTGAATGCAGAAAGAAACGGGAGAGAGGGAAAGCTGCTTCCATTTCCAACCCCATATACACACACACACACACACACACACACACACATATATATATGTTTCTCTTTCAATAATGCCAAAGTGGAATATTCACACAAAACTTTGATATTTTTAGGCTTCAAAGGGAATGGCAATTAGAGACGTGCTGTTACAAGGGCATAAATATTCATTCACTCTCTCAAATAACTACTTTGTCCTCTCAATATTTCAGCCAAGGAAGGCCAAGGCAACCATGTCGTTCAACTTTCTCGGACTGGTGGAGCTAACAACAGTTTTCGACCAGCTTTCTTAACCATTTGCTCACCTTCAAAAGAAGTTGAAACTGTCCTAGAATACATCATCGTAGTAGAGCCCAAGATGTCATCTCTGAATCCACATGCTTTGAAGAAAAACCTGAAATAATTAAGATATAAAGATCATGATTTTGAATCCTACCAAAGGTAGAAGAAAAATACAAATCATCTATCAATGACATGTTGATACATTAGAAACCCTGCAAAAGTAACCGGCAGAAGGTGGCCTCATATTTCAATCCCAACCTTTACCTTGATCCTCTCAGGTTTCCACATAATTTACTTGCAACAAGTCTACATGAAGATGTTCGTTGAATAAGATAAACTATACAGTTCAGTGAAAGCATGAAGCAAATATCTAATCAAATTTTTTAGAATTTTATTTGTTCTCATTTAGGGCTGGAGGAACCAGAACAGAGCACCGAACCAGATACCATAAAATGCAACCAGTAAGATGTGGCAGATTCAAGAGAAAAAATAACTCCCTATAAGTTGTAGGCTAATTGTAATATACTTGCCTGGCCGTTGTTAGAAGGACTTTGCAACATTTATTAGAGATAAATCGGCTTCTCTACGGCTAATAGCTGGGGTCAAAGAAAGAAAAAGAGGCTGCATATTGTGAAAACTAATAAAACCCCCAATATGAAACAGAGACTTACTGAGGAGAGCAGATAGGTTATGAAATTTTAGCATAATGATAAGAATTACCTCTCCTTCCTGGAACAAAGAGCAGCTATGTCATAAATGTCTCTACTTGTGAGCATTCTGGAACGAAATTAAGGAGGAAAATATTAAACTCCTACATATAACTTCAGTAACTATCAGTACACGTTTCACAAACTGCCTAAGAATAAGGATATAACAAGATAATGTAATTCCACTGTGCAGTTTCTGGGCATTTATTTTGTATTTTGACAACTAAACTTGAAGAAACGCTAGAATAAATAGAATTTACCTGCTATTCAGTTATAACAATTATGATTTTGGAGCAGGTAACAAGTTACTCATTTCTAGAAGAAGCTGAGCATGGATCACTACCTCTTGTTTAAAAGAAGACAAGATTATAGTTGCGTGCTTAAATAGAGCAGGCATGCATGTTTAGGACAAATTTGAAAACACAACTACTCCGGTTAAAAATTAAAAAATTAGTAACTTTGAGAAATTAAAATTGACACTGATAAAATGAAGAAAATTAAGAGTAACAAACCTTACAATCCTTTTAACTATTATTGTGCCAATTCCCATGCCCTGTAAAGAAGGAATAACCTGGAAGGCGCTGAACCACAATTATAAGAATATAGATGGTATATAAGTATCTAATTAGAATGAAATTTTATGTTACCAAAATAATATATTAGAACAAATTTACTAATCTTTTGGGGGGGGGGGGGCGGGGGAGAAGAAAAGAAGAAGCAACCGTATTAATAAAAATGAGGGGTATGTAATCCAGTAGCCATATTAGTCAATGACTTAGCCCTTCACCTTAAAAAGCATACAACTTGAGATAGATATCCCAAAGTTTAAGTAGGGTTGTGTGGCTGGCTTACGTTACAGAATAAATATTCAGGCAATGCTCCAAATATACTAAAAAAAAAATGATTTCTTAAGTGGATATGAAAAAGAACTTTGCTGTGTGGTAAAAGTATAAGAATACAAGTACCATGACATCGTAGATAGATGCAGTTAATCCTAGATCAGAAACAGCACGGCCAAAGCCCACAAGCTGGCCGTTGGAAGGGTTGACAGGCGTCACGCTCTCCATCAAATCTCCAACAAAACCCTTTTTCATTTGCTTTTGTTGCTCTAGGTTTTGGATTTGCTCGGTGGTGCTAGTTACCATGACATGGTAAGGTTTGCAGAAGACTGAAACAATCACACAACTGTGGGAGAAAGCAATTCGGAGCTTGTCCAAGTCCATGGCTTCTTTAACTATGCCGGTGTTTGGGTCCACCTCAGGGAACCGGTGGCAGGAGTGATTGCAACTAGCGTACAGTTCACTGAGCTCTTGATGATTAACGTGGGATGGGTCTGTTGATATGTAAATTGGCATCATCAATGGCGGTGGGTTTGATTTTACGCTGCCGAACTCCAATGAATTTGAATTTGGATTTGGGTTTAGGTTCTTTCTTTTGCTTGCGCTGCTTATCCATCGCAATTCCATGGATTTGGATGGATAGCCACCAGCACGGCCCCCTATCATCATAATCCGTATAGAAGTGGTGCTAGAAATAGCGGCGGCAGCAGCAGCAGCAACAACTGCCAGCATCTCTTTGTGTTGGATGACCTTATTCTTCCTTCATGCATACATGAAATAGAACTGAAGAAGGAAGATAAAATACCTACAGGAAAGAAGTTAAAGAAGAGTGTGCGCCTCTAAGGTGGCTCTCTCGTCCCCACCGATATATCCCACTTCAACTAAAAATGTCATCCACGCAATCGCTGGTTTCTTTTATTTTCATTCATTCAATTATTCTGCCACACACTAGGGATAGTTGGAACTTAAATTTTTGGCTTAATAGGTTGAACGAATGGATTCATTTAAATAAAATTTTAAATATTTAAAAATAATTTAAATATTAATTAAATATTAAATATAAAATATAATTTCGTTAATGAATGTTTTCATGGATCTCGTATCGGTGATTTATGTGTCTTAGAATATATAAAATTTTGACGTATCTCAAAATTTTTATGATTTTGAGATGTGATGTACTCTGCCTTTGTCTAAAAAATATATAATAAATAATTAATAAAAATATATATTTAATATAATAGTAATCTTTTTAATTAAAATTAAAAGATTAAAAATCGAATCTGATATTGATAAAAAAATATTTGATTAAACCGATTTAATTTTTTGGTTGAACAATATTACAATAAATACAAATGTGGAGAAAAAATGGGATAGTCGAAAAAATATCCAGAAGAAAGAGGGGAGATGCTATTGCTAACAGAGTGCAAGAAGAAATGTCCAGAAGGCTTGATCGGTAACATGACTAGCAATGTGACTAAATATGGGTTTACTGACGGCGATGAGGCACACGGTGTTGCAACCTTAGCCTAGGAGAGGGGAGAGGAGCAACTAGGGTTTGCTAGCGAAAAAAATGAAATTGTGAGGGAATTGTTATTTAATTAGATTGATATGGATTTATAACTATTGAAAAAAGGGAAATGTAAAATGATACCAATGGTCAAAGCAGTAATAGTATAATGGCATACTATATGTAATATAACAATAATAACAACAGTCACTTAGAGGAAGTGCAAGTAAACATAATTCATATTTTACATAATATATATTTTTTTATAAAATAAAGTTGTAATTCATATTTTAAATTTATTAAATATTATATCTTAAAAATAAATAATTAAACAAATTAAATTAAATTAAATTATAATAATTTTACTTCAAAATCTCATTACGATGACAAATAAGATATCAAACTAAACTCATTACGATGATAAACAAGATATCAAACTAAATTTACTCACTTTATAAAAATTATTAAGATAAAATAAACTCAATTGAGTAATAGATAAATGAATCTTGTTATCTTATAAATAAGATAAATTGATAATTAAATCTCTTATATCCTTTATTTTTACATTTGATCTCCGAACATCTTCTGCATTACATTCTACTTCTCATTAGTATATAAAAAACTCGAGAAGAAATTGTAGATTGTGATAAATGTAATAACATAACATTACGGTAATTATCATAAGAAAAAAAAAATGAAAAACAAATGGGGTAACATAACAGTAAGGTGACCTCGGAAACTTATAGACTGACGTATGGGTAATGATATTAAGACTATTTATTTATTACAATTTCGAAATTGAAAAGGCGATCGGACCGACGGCAATACATGCTCACTGGAACGTGAGAGACGAGAAAATAGAAAAGGTTCTTACTTCTTAGTTGTTAGCTTTATATCAATTTCTTCCTTTAAAATAAAAGAAAAAAATTCAAATCTTTATCTTCTGCTAGAGAGTAAAGATTGCAGATTAAAGATTAGAGAGTCTTTTGGTAGTCGATCGCTCCGTCAAGCAAGCCCTAGAATTGGAGGAGGGCGTTAATTTGATGGGAGCTGAAATCCAGCGCCACCACCGCCACCACCGGCTATTCTTATTCAGTATTTGTAGACGTAGATAGGGTTTGTTTAGAGCATAGTTTAGATACAGAAAAGACAAACAAAACGCTCAAGATATGGACGTTGGGCGGAGGATAGCGGTGAGCCCAAGACCTTGCAGCGGGCGGAGAATAGTCGCATCCAAGAAAAGAGGGAGACCGGATGGCTTCGTTAACAGCGTCAAGAAACTTCAGCGAAGAGAAATTTGCTCAAAGCGACATCGTGCTTTCTCCATCGCCGACGCCCAGGAGCGCTTCCGTAACATCCGCTTGCAGGTTTACCCACTTATCTAACTTTTACTCCTTTTGATTATTTTATTATTGCACAAATTTTCTTCTATATTGCTTCTGCATGTTTTGGTTGTTCAAATTGCTTGACAATTCTGCTTTATGATATACAGTTTCAGTTGACGTATCTACCCGATCATTTTTCTAAGCCCAAACTTTAGCTCAACGCTTCATCCTTTTCCTTTATTTTCCAAATTATAATACAAAGAAATTTAAACTTTTTAACCCTAGTCGCAAATTTGTGGAAGGGAACAAAGGAAAATCTAGCTTTGCATCATTAATGCTCAAATTGGTTTGATACATATTATCCGCTTAATAGTTTCTACTCTAAGCACTGCTTTGGTTTATAATAAACAACTAGAGTGACTGGAGCGCCTATCATTTCAATGTTAATTGCTAAACCTTTGGTTTATAATAAACGGTGGAATATTTGTGTCAAAAGATTCCTGATGTTGAATTTAAAATTTCTGTGAATTATAATTGATAAAGCTTTATTTTAGAAATTTGAGTGAGAAATGTAGGGTTGAATGCATAGGTTGATGTTGAAATGCAGATGCTTTATTTGGATTTGATGGTATTCTGATAAACATGTTATATTCCTGCTATTTAAATCAGTTCACCTTTGGTTGAATAGCAATCTATGTATTTATTTCCACAATTAAGTAGGAGAGTAGAAAAGGACATTCTTTCCTTTCATTTAGTTGAAGTCTATCAAGTAAAAGATTAGTTTCAAAGGTCAACGGATGAGCTGTTACTTGTGTAGCCCGTGTGTGTTACTATCCTTATTGAGCTTGCTTTTTAGATTTGGTGATATGTTGCATAAATGTATAGGAGGAATATGATACTCATGATCCAAAAGGACATTGCTCGATGGTATTACCGTTTCTGAGGAAGAGATCAAAGATTATAGAGATCGTTGCTGCGCGAGACATTGTCTTTGCTCTTGCCCAGTCTGGTGTATGTGCGGCATTTCGCCGAGGTAGGAACCTTGTTTCACACTTCTTAGCATATTTTTGATGGGCTTGTCAATTTCTGTTTGCCAAGCAATTAGAATAGGAATCTTGATGTTTTATTGTTGTTGGATGCAGAGACTAATCAAAGAATATGCTTTTTAAATGTCACTGCCGATGAAGTTATTCGAAGCTTGTTTTATAATAAAAACAACGAATCACTTATCACAGTCTCAGTTTATGCTTCTGACAATTTCAGCTCCTTGAAATGCAGAAGCACGAGGATTGAGTATGTCAGTCTTTTTAAACCTCTTTACAATCCTTACCTTATCCCAACCGGAGTTGAAAGGAGAAAAATGGAAAAAAAAAAAATCAAAGAAAAACGTGAAATACTGCATCTCGGACATTCTAATTTTGTAATGTTCATTTGTTTCCTTTTTGAAACAATTCTGTTTTATTGACAGATACATACGGAGAGGTCAACCTGATGCTGGTTTTGCACTTTTTGAATCTGAGTCACTGAAATGGCCTGGTTTTGTAGAGTTTGATGATGTAAATGGGAAGGTACTCACATATTCTGCACAGGATAGGTAATTACTTATCTATGCGAATGTACTTTTGTGTTCCTATAATAATTGGATTGATAACTAGACTAATGAGTTTGATATATACTGCTTTTGTTCTTGCTCAGTATATACAAGGTATTTGACCTCAAAAATTATACGATGTTATACTCCATATCAGATAAAAATGTTCAAGAGATTAAGATCAGGTAATGCTTCTTTCATGATGTTATATCTTCTTGATACAGAAATAAATGTTCATTCATTGATAGAAAAATGGAAACCTTTAGGATTTTGTTTTATCCTTCTATTTATGTCAATGTTTGATGATTTAGGCTCCTTTTGGTTGTTCCTTCTATAAGCAAAAATTGGTGTAAAATGAGAATAAAACAAAAAACTGGCTTCAGAATAACTGTTTTTTACTAAAGTAAAGCAATCATTTTGTTCTTGGAAAGAATTACAGTTTTGTAATAATTTATTAGTGTTGTTTAGGCCAAACAAGCTTTCCCTTTCTCTTAGAAGCAAAAAGTAAGTATTAACAATCAAATGGTAGCTTGTTTGCTTTTGATGGTGTCACTTTATGTAATTGACTTTGTTTCATCATATCCTTTTTTTACAGTCCGGGGATCATGTTGTTGATTTTCACTAAAGTTGGTGGCCATGTGCCTCTTAAGATTCTCTCAATAGAGGATGGTATTGTTCTTAAATCTTTTAGCCATCTTCTTCATCGGAATAAGAAGGTGGATTTCATCGAACAGTTCAATGAAAAGCTTCTTGTGAAGCAGGAAAATGAAAACCTCCAGATTCTTGATGTAAGTGTCTTTGTCGATAAATTGCAATCTTATTCGATTGTTAAAACTAAAAAATATAATCTGTAACTGTGCAGGTCCGCAATTCTGACCTAACAGAAGTTAGCAAAAATGAATTTATGACACCTTCAGCATTTATTTTTTTGTATGAGAACCAGTTATTCCTGACATTTAGGAACCGGACAGTGGCTGTCTGGAACTTCCGTGGAGAACTTGTGACGTCATTTGAGGATCACCTTCTGTGGCATCCGGACTCCAACACTAATAATATATACATCACAAGCGATCAGGATCTTATTATCTCTTACTGCAAGGCTGATTCTGATGATCCATTGTCTGAAGGAAATGGTTTGTTTTCCTTTCTTTAAACTTGTTATTTTCTGGAAAATAGACAGTTAAATCAGGGTTAAATGCGTAGCCTGTTTATAAAGCTGGGTAATGAGTTGCTTCACCATTATGTTTATGCGTGCATCTAATGAAATGTTTGCATCCCATGTCTGGTGTGGCAGGGTCGATTAACATCAGCAATATATTGACTGGGAAATGCCTTGCTAAAATAAGAGCAAGCAACAGTTTCCCCGTGGAGAAGCAATGTAGCTGCAGTTCAAAGATGCAGAGCACTTCTTCGTCCAGAATTAGAAGTACAGTTGCAGAAGCATTGGAAGATATCACCGCACTATTTTATGATGAAGAGCGCAATGAGATTTATACGGGGAATAGGCATGGTCTAGTTCATGTGTGGTCTAACTGATGGTTTGATTTATATTTCATTAGGAATTAATTATGTTGTTTTAGTTGGTGGAGGCGAGGTTGAGTAATGAGTTGGCTGTGAGAGGGAAAGTGAATTATAAGTCAGTCTCATGTAACTGGTCCATTATTTAGTGGTTATTGTTTCTTTCTGTTTTGAATTTCAGTTTTCAGTCCTAGTCCTAGCATTATTTATATATAATTTTGGTCCTGCGTAGGAGTGTGTAAATTGTTGTTTTATCGACTTTGTGATTGTATTATTATTATTGTTATTACTAGAATGTTACCAGTAATTACTTATTTAAATATTTTTAATACTGCAATATATTAATTTATTAAGATAATTATATTTTTATGGTAAAAATTAAATATTTTAAAATACATTTCTTTACAAATAACAAATTTTCTTATTAAATCAATTTCAAATATAAAAACTGTAAAATTAACATTTTTTAAATGAAATTAGTGGCAAATTAATCGAAAAACAAAACGTAAAGTTGATTTTTTTTTTTTTAAAAAAAAATTATATTTCACTTTCTTAAATTGCAAGGGTTTAAACTAACCGATCATACTTGTTGGTATTGCTCCACCTTTCACACAGAAAGATTAAAAAAGGTATTTGTAAAATTATTTTTTATTTACTAATTAATAATTATTTACTATAATGATGGTAAGTAATAAATATTATCGATTCATTGGTTCATTTTGTAATTATCTAAAATTGTTTATCTTCTCCTAAGCAATAATAATTCTTTTTCTTTGCTAATAATTATATTTTATAATGATAGTAAATAAAAAGTAAATAAAAAATATTTTTTATTTATTAGTTCATTTTTTAATCCTTTCAAAATTGTTTTAGGGAGTGACATAATTAACCTCACAACATCGGACATGATTTGAACATTACATAAAAAAATAATTAAAAGATGATGCAAAACACACAAAAACACGAATACGTCAAAATTTATATAACATGAATTATTGATGTATCAAAATTTAAATAATATATAACGCATTAAATATGATCATACCATGAAAAAAATACACAAACATGATATGGATGTTAGCCACTTAGGTGAATAAACGATGTGGCCCATACAAGAAAGTTACACCATATGGCTCATGGAAAGTTAACTGCCTGTAGATGTAGGACACATGTAATTGGTAACTACCCATTAAATATTAACTATTATATATAACCTATCTTCTTTTGATGGAAAAGAGGGATAAAGATAAGAATATACGTAGTGAAATTTTTTCCACATAGAGATAAAAAGGTATCTGGCCTAACAAGAAAGTTTATGATATCTTCATCAATTGTATAGATTAAGGCTTAGATAAATCAGACAAAAAAATTTCTTAGTTATATTCGACAATGAGTATTTTGTCTCTTTTGCAACCAGAATCTGATTGCTATGGCTGGTAGTATGTGTTTTTGGGTTTTCGCTTAAATTTGTTGAAATTTAAAATGATATATTGCTAAAATTTGGCATCAGGGCCAGTTATTTTAGCCTAGTTTTCGATTTCGTTGAAATTTTCGTTAGGGATCTATTTGATTAAATTATCCATGATTATGATCTGTTATAAGAATGTGTTTTCATTTATTGAGATTCTTTAATTTCTTTCATTTTGTTTTTGGGAAATTAATTTGGCAAAACTATATAGATAATTAAATTTCTTATGACATAATGAGTTATTTATCTTCGATTTTCTTTGGAGATTATCTATGTTATATGTATTTAGGATTTTTATACATACTTTGGTTTCCTAAATATAAAGGATTGATGATTGACATAAAATTTAGTCAATAATTTTGATATCATATTTAAGTTTACATTTGAGTAATTAAGTAACAGCAGCCATAACATTGTTACTTATGAAAATGTTTTGTGATATTAAGTTTAGTCACATAAAGTTCATGACATAAATAATTGTAATTAATCATGAAAATATAATAATTTAACCATTTAGGGAAATTATTAAATTTAAGTGATTAATTAGGATGCGATAGAGATATTTTATTGATAAAATAGATATTTTCTAGTTGCCCATAGCCCAGAAAATTCTTTTAAAGATAAAAGTTAGTCCCATCATAAAGTTATATGTATATATCATCTGTGTGTTATAATCTAAGCCCACAAGAAAGATTACAATGACAAGTTAATTTATGTTGTTTAGATTAATTTACATGGATGAATTTTATATATTTGGCTTTATTGCATGTTTTAGTAAGATTGTTGCTTATTTGAAGTTGTTTAAACTTTATCTATTTCAAATTCTGATTCCTCTAACATTATTCCTTTGAGTGATAATTATGCTAATTGGAAGAAGAAAGTTCTCCTTGTATTAGGGTGATGGATCTTGATTTAGCACTTATGTGGATGACCTATGAAGCCGGTAGAATCACTAAGTTAAGAAACATATGATCTTTGGGAGTGAACCAATCACTTGAGTTTAATGTTTATCAGGTCTTGTATTGGGAAAAGTATCTGTGGATCCATTCCTAAGTGTGCCAAAAGGAAAAAATATCTGAAGATTATTGAAAACTAGTTTGGACTTTTGACAAGGTATTAGCGAGTACCCTAATGATAAAATTATGTTCTATGAAATTTAATGGCACCAAAGGTGTGCATGAGCATATCATGGATAGCCTATGGACTGAAATCATTGGAGGTTGAGATCTTTAAGTCATTTCTAGTTCACTTTATCCTTAACTCACTCTTTTTTGGATATGAAACGTTCAACATCTTGTACAACACACATGAGGAGAAACTGTCAACCAATGAACTTCTAACCATATATGTGCAAGAGGAAAGATGACTGAATCAAGAAAGGATTGAAAGTGCGCATTTAGCAACTTATGACAAAAAACCATCCAAGACATGGACAGGAAAAAAGCCTTTTAACCAAGTTAATGAGGGCAATGTCAATTGCTTCTTTTGCAAGAAAAAAGGACACATAAAGAAAACCTATCCCAAATTCAAGCAATGACTTGAAAAGAAATGTAATCTCATCTCTTTAGTGTGTTTTGAATCTAATATGTTTCATGTTTCTCATAACACTTGGTGGATTTATTTTGGCTCTACAATCTATATTACCAATACCATGAAGGGCTTTCTAAACCAAAGGAAACCGATGAAAAATAAATGTTCCATTTATTTAGGAAATAAGATGTGATCACATATAAAGGCGATAAGGACCTATAAACTTGTCCTCAGTTCTGGCTTTGTTTTAAATCTTTAAAGAACCTTTTATGTTTCATCAATTTCAAGAAACTTTATTTCATATTCAAGACTTTTGTCTTATGGTTTTAGTTTCAACTCTGTTGGTATTTTTTTCATTTGTATAAAAACAATATTCTTATGGGTAATAGTATTATGGATGATGGGTTATTTAAACTTCATTCAAACCCTACCCTTGATTATATCCTTCCAACTATCCATGATAATAATGTTGGCATTAAGCGTGGTGTTTTAAATAAGAAATCCTCTATTTTGTGGCATAGGCGATTAGGTCATATCTCTATTAATATAACTGAAAGATTGTTAAATGATGGAATTGTTAAGGTTCTTAACTTTATTGATTTTAGTACTTGTGTGGATTGCATTAAAGGAAAGCAAACCAACAAGTACAAGAAAGGTGCCACGAAGACTTCTAATATTTTAGGGATTATACACATTGATATTTAAGGTCCTTATGATGTGTACTTTAACGGTCAAAAATTTTTCATCACCTTTATTAATGAGTATACATGATATATGTATCTCTATTTGCTTTATGATAAAAGTGAATCATTTGATGCTTTTAAGGTTTATAAAGTAGAAGTAGAGAAACAATTAGGCAAACAAATTAAGGTAAGTATTATGGTAAGAACATGCAATCAGATAAAGGTGAGGAATATTATGGTAAGTATACTAAAAAGGTACAATTACCAAGTCCATTTTCAAGGTTTCTTGAGGAATAATGTATTATGGCACAAAACACGATGCTTAGCTCACATCTCAAAATGGTGTGGTTGAAAGAATAAATCAAACATTGTTGGACATGGTGAAGAGTATGATTAGTAACTCTAATATCCTATTACCTTTGTGTAGTGAAGCTCTAAAAAATGTAGCATATGTACTAAATAGGGTACCAACCAAGGTAGTTCTGAGAATGCCATTTAAGTTATGAAAAGGTTAGAAACCCAGTTTAAGGCATGTGCATGTTTGCGGTTGCCTAGTTGAAGTTAGGATCTATAACCCACATGAGATAAAGTTAGACCTAAGAATAGTTAATGGATATTTCATTAGCCACGTGGAAAAGTCTAAAGGATATAGATTTTACTGTCCTTCTCATGCAACAAGAATTACTGACTCTAAGAGCGCTAGGTTCCTTGAAAATGCTGAGATTAGTGGGAGTAGCCAACCTCGAAACTTAGTTTTTGAGAAGGATAGCAATTTTGAACTTACTCTTACATCTCTATATAGATTGGTTATGTTTCATAATAATCATCAGGACCGGTAACTCAAGAACAACTGATCATTACAGAACCACATCATCACGGGGATATTCTTATAGATTCAATTACTCAGCATTCTAAAGCTAAAGATGTTGATGTCATATTAAGAAGATCTACAAGAGTAAGGAAACCTACAATTTCTACATATTATGTTGTCTACCTATAAGAATCTGACATGGACATTGTTGCTGAAGATAAACTTATATGTTTTCACAAGCTATGAGTGGAAATAAATCCACATTATGGTATTTTCCCATGAAAGAAAAGTTAAATTCAAAGGCTAATAGCCAAGTTTGGGATCTTGTTGAATTACCTAAAGGAAAGGCCATTGGTTGTAAATTAACTTTCAAAACTAAAAGAGACTATTTAGGCAATATTAAAAGATATAAGGCAAGACTTGTAGCCAAAGGTTCACTCAACAAGAAGGAATTGATTATCATAATAACTTTTCTCTTATATCAAAAAATGATTCATTTTAGATAATCATGCATTAGTTGCTCACTTTGATATGGAACTACATCAAATGGATGTGAAAACGATAATCTTCAATAAAAACCTACAGGAAGAGGTTTACATGAAACAATTAGAAGGTTTTATTTCGAAGGGAAAATATCACTTGGTTTGTAGGCTTATGAAATCTATATATGGGTTAAAGCAAGCCTTCCGTCAATGATATTTAAATGTCATATATGTTATTTCTTCATTTAGTTTTATAGAGAATATCATGGATTAATGTGTATACAATTACGTTGTGGGAGCAAAATAATATTTTTAGTCTTATAAGTAGATGATATTCTACTTGCTTCAAGTGATTTGGGTTTACTTCATGAGGTTAAATGATTTCTCTCCAAGTAATTTGATATGAAAGATATGGGCGAAGCCTCTTATGTCATTGGCATAAAGATAGAGAGAAAGATCCTAAAGGGCATTATAATTGTCTTAAGAAGCCTATATCAACAAAGTTTTAAAGGGATTTTGTATGAAAGATTGTTTATTTATTGTTGCACCTATTATCAAAGGTGACAAATTCTGTTTAGAATAAAGCCTGAGAAATGATTTAGACAGAGAGAGAAAAAGAGAGAATAAATGTAGAACATTCTTTCTATTTTATGGTTAAGAGTTTAATGTATGCTTAGGTTTGCACAAGATTTGAAATTGTATATGAAGTTAGAATGTTGGGTGGATATCAAAGTAATCCAGGTTTGCACTAGTGTAGAGTTACAAAAAAAGTCATGCACTACCTTCAAGAGACTAAGGCCTATAAGTTTACATAGAGGCGATCTGATGATCCTGAAGTGATTAGATAATCAAATTCTGACTTTGCAAGTTACCTGGACTTGAGAAAATTGACATCAGGATATGTCTTTTTATTAGCTAAAAGGGTTATTTCTTGGATAAGTGCAAAACAATCATTAATTGCTACTTCTACCACTGAAATAGAGTTTGTATCATGTTTTGAAATGACAGCATAGGCTATATGGTAAAGGAGTTTTATTTTAAGGCTCGAAGTTGTTGACAAAAATTCCAAGCCATTGAAGATTTACTATGATAATTCTATTGCAGTGTTTTTGTCCAAGAACAATAAGAGCAAAAGTCGCAGTAAGTACATTGATATTAAGTATCTAGCTATTCGAGAACATATCAAAGAAAACAAAGTGGTTATTGAACACATCAATCCTAAATTGATGATTGTTGATCTGTTGACAAAAGCTTTACCACCGATTGCTTATAAGGACTCAGTTCTATTATATAGTTTTATGTGATTGAAATTTTTATATATTTGTATTGTATTTGTCAATTTGAAAAACTCCATTAATTTCATATTTGTCATCTCTTATTTAGTTGTATACATGAAGTTTAGAGAATTATAAAACATGTATGAATTTCATTAAGTTACTTGGATGGGTATTTGGAAGTTCATTCATAAATGATATGTACTATGGTTCTCATTTAAAAAAGAAGGTAGCATTGTAATGCATGGAAGCTAATACTTGTTTTAAAAGGCTTATTACCATGATTCAAGCAATTTAAACTCTTTTGCTTGAGTATAAGGATATTGTATTTATGGAAAAATTTTAAAAAAGTATTAATATTTAATTAGTACATACTAAGTCAAGAACAATAAAAGCAAAACTTGCAATAAATTGATGGTTAATGAGCACATCAATACTAATGCATTAATATTAAATATCTAGCTATTCGAGAACATGTCAAAGCAAACAAAGTGGTTATTGAATATATCAATACTAAATTGATGATTGTTAATTCATTGACAAAAGCTTTACCACCTATTGCTTATAAAGGACATGTTGAGCATAGGGGACTCAATTCAATTATATAGTTTTATGTGATTAAGATACTTTTGTATCTGTATCGTACTTGTTAATTGAAAAAACTCTATTAATTTCAAATTTGTCTTCTCTTTAGTTGTATACATGAAGTATAGAGAATGATAATACATGTTTGAATTCATTAAGTGAACTCGAATGAGTATTTGGAAGTTTGTTTGTAAAAGATATGTGCTATGGTTCTTATTAAAAAAAGAAGGTTGCTTAATACTTGTTTTAAAGGGCTTATCGCCAGGATTCATGCAATTTAAACTTCTGTTTAGGTATAAGGATATTGTATTTATGGAAAATTTTTGAGAATATAATAGTATTAAATTAGTACATGCTAAGTATTACATGGGCCAGGTAGGAGAATGTCAGTCAGGTTGGTGGCTACATGATGTGGCCCATACAAGGAAGTCACACCATGTGACTGATGAAATTACCATATGGCGTGACATGTGTAATGGGTAACTACCCATTATATATAGCCTATTTTTTTTTTTTACAAGAAAAAGGGATAAGGATAAGAATAAACATTATGAAGTTACACCATATAGCTTAAGGAATATAATTGCTCGTAGATGTGGGACATTTGTAATGGGCAACTACCCATTATATATAACCTCTTTTTTATATATATATGAAAAAGTGGGATAAAAATAAGAATAAACACAGTGGAAGTTTTTTTTAGATAAAAAGGTCTCTAGTCTAACAAGAAATTCTATGATATCTTTATCAATTGCATGTATTAAAGCTTGGATAGATCAAACAAAAAAAATTTCTCAATTATATTCGACAATGGGTATTTAAAATAATTTATAAATTTTAAATATTTTTAATCTATCAAGTCATTTTAATATTATCTTAAAATGTTAAAAGAACAAACTATGCAACTGTTGATGTCTTTTTTCTTTTCCATGAACAATGTTTTCATAGGATATTTTTAATCTATACTTCTTATTATTGTTGTTATTATTATTATTATTATTATTATTATTATTGTGATGGTGATGATGATTTTGATGGAGTTACATTATATATAATTATTTTAGGGAATGTTGAATAATGAAAATGATGGATGGAGAAAACCATGTATAGAGTGTTGCAATGCAAAGAATGGGTGTCGCTTTGAAACACTTTAACTTGAATGATAAGCAAAGTAAAGGAATTGTAGGATAGAAGGGTAGGGCAGAGCAAGACAACTTAAGGAGAAAAGGCATATTATGATTAGGGATTTAACACGAAATGCATTATTTATTTGTTTGTTTGTTTGTTTATTGGTGATGTTAGATGAGAGTTAATGAGATGAGATAAAGAAATGATGGTCTTTGTTATCAGAAAGAAAGAAAGAAAAGTGTTGTAAGTTATTAGTGGCGTGAGGGTTACGAAGCCAATAGCAAACACAAATGTAGTGGAGTTGAATTAGATATAAAGGAAGAATTTAAATGATGATAATTGAATGTAGTTGTAATAAATTGCAATGCAAGAAAGAGAGAGAGTGAATGGTTTCTTTTCCATTTTCAATTAATTTTTCAAATCCATAATTTTCCTAATTTGAAAACACTAATAAAGTTAGGATTTTTTATTAATTGTTTCCAAAAAAAAATAATTTGAAAAGGAAAAACCACTAAATGTTAAGGAAATGGTAAACACAAAATTATCCTTAATGAATTAAAAATTTTCCTTTTTTCCTTAATTTTCTCTCTCCACTTTTTTCTCTATCCACTCGTCCCTAATCTCTCATATTTTCATTTCATCCATTCTACCATTCCATTTTTCACAATTTCTCTTAAATACTAATACTATTTCTCTAAACTCCTCAAATTTGTAAGTCTTATTTCTTATTCTAATTGAACTCTGATTCATTTACCACTTTTTATTTTCATTATTATTAACTAATTTTTTATGTGATATTTTTAGGTATTTATATTAATGTTTATTATCAATTTTTATTTGTATTAATTTGTATTTAATGGGTTTAAGATATTAAACAGTGAATCATGATTAGTAGTCCACTATATTTTTTGAAAGTTAACTATATCTTTTACTATGTCTAAATTAATCCACTAAACTATGCTCTTCTAAACATTAATATAATGGAATTAATCCAAGAACATTACAATCTTTTACTTCTTGAAGGTGTTGTCCCATGAAGTATTGCTCTATGAAGGTGGTATCTAGTGAATTATTTGTTTTTGAAAATGAGCACATTTAAAATAAAAAGTTGATTTTTAAAGAAAATTTCAGTGAAGCCAGCATTCAATCAAGCAACTTTGAATAAAATAAGTTTTAGTGAAGCATTTTTATGACCCTTTCTAAATTACCTTCTCTATTATATTAAGCCAATGTATTTTTTTCAAAGAAAAGTTATTACTCCAAAAAAAGGTTATATATTAATAGTTAAAATTAGGTGCCTGTGCTCTTAGATATATCTTTTCAATAGAATTTGAACCCTATCATTAGAAAATTTATGAACATGTTTGTATTTCAAAACATTTTCAATGATTAGCTGTAAAACCTAAAACCTAGATAACACAAATAGGGCAAAGAAAAATATGTGACATCCAAACAAAATTTTTACAATGCTTGATTCATTTAATCTTATTTCAACTATTCATGAACCTTAGAGAAGCTATTAATATAATTGTTTCAAAAGTTAAATGTATGCTCATCTTACATTTACACTAAATACAAATTTTTGGCATAAACTTTAGTTTTGAAAGTGTTTCTATCATTATATTGTTACATCTAGCCAAAAATGCAAGAAAAAGAAAAATAAAAAAATCATACCTTAATCTATTGTTTTATAGTATATAAAGAATGTAGCAAGATTGTATATAATTTGTTAAAGTGGTTGAAAAACTTGTAAAACAAATTTAAACCCTATTTTTCATTTAAAAAAATGATATGCAACCTTTGTGTAATGATTATTCTAAAAAGAATGGTGTGAATATGTGAGCTTGTTGAAGTTGATTTTACTTAAGAAATATACGCAATTTGATTATTGCTACTTATAAAGAGGATTTTTTTTTCAAGAATTATATAAATGCCATGGAACGTTGAAGTCATGCACATTATTTGCTAACATAAGATCACCTTATGTAAAAGCGAGTAGTTTCCAAATACATTTAAAGCATATACAAATCAATGTGATTAGGCAAAGAAAAGAGTCAAGATTAGATTCTAGCACTTTAGTTTAACTTAAGATTAAATGTTAAAATGTTTAATCAAATCTATAGTTTCAATGAAATATATTGTAATTATAAGAGTTAGTTTTTGCTATTGGTGTCTGTATTGATCGTAGGTTAACTAAAAAAATAGCCTTAGATGAAAACATTTGAATAATATTTTTGGATGCTAATTTTGTTGCAAATATTTTGCATATTTATAAAACTTTGTTGGAAAAACTTATTGTTGAAGACAACTATGAAGTATAAAGATCATAAAGTTGGTTCCAATGATTAAAATCTTTGTCCTTAAGACGAAATTGCCCATCACTTAATGCATATGAATACAATATAAATGCCTTTTGGAGTTTTAGAAACACCAATTTGAATAGTTGCACGGCTTTCAAAGTTCATTAACCTATGGAATTTAATTCAATTTTTTTATAATGATAGTTTTCCTTAGTTTTAGGATATAAAGAATAAATTAAAGAAAAGCTTTAGAAAACCAAAATAACAAAGAAAAAGAAAAATTAAGTTGAGAACTTTTCGAATAAATTTTCCATCCTCTCAAAGCACCTATTTATATGAATTAAGGGTGTAAAAACTAATCACCCAAATGCATGAATGTACATTAATTATGATAAATGTTTATGAACATTCAAATTTATAAATATACATGATTAATGAATATACATAATAAAATACATGTATGTTCATAGTACGTGAATGTTCAAATTCAAGAAAGTTCATCACTCATTAATGTACATAACAACATCTATGTTTTTCACGCTATAATTAATGTATTGGTTCATGTACTGAGACATTTAGAGATTGAATAGTTACTGAACAAATAAGAGTGAAAAAAACAAAAATATTTTGCATTTAACCAAACCCAAGCCTGCTAGTTTATTTCCCAAACCATATGACAAGATTGAAATTTATCAAATATTTGATGGGTTTTTCATTTTACCATCCAAAGATTCCTTGAGATCAAATCCTCATTCATAGTAATTGGTTTAAACATTTTAATGTTCCACGTTAAATTACACATGTGAGCAGACCTCATGTTTAATTGACCTTGTAAATTCCCATTAACCATGTTTTAAACTAAATCAAATAATTCCCCACATGAGTGGAAATTGTTTGACCATACAAAAACTGAAAGAATTCTTAAGGAGAAAATTGAGGATTATCAAAACGTAGCTTATCTTAGTTTTGCTGCAGCTAGCACTTATTTTTTCATCATATAAATAAGTAGAAAATTCCCATGTTCCACTTAAAGTGCAATATGACTTAATTTTCCTTTTGAATTTAGATCTTGGGATCTCTAGTCAACTAGATAGGGTTACCATTGTAATACTTTTTGTCTCTTAAAGGTTTTAAGGCCGTTCTTTTTGATGAACTATATGTAAGCTCTCTTGCTTAACCTTTTGTGAGTAGATTCGCAATATTTTCCTTCGACTTAACATAGTCAATGAAAACAACTCTAACCGAGAGCAAATTTTTAACAATATTATGTTTACAATGTCTATGTTTAGACTTACCATTATACATGATATGTTATACCCTTCCAAATGCTGACTAATAGTTGCATTGGATACTAATTCTTGGCATTGGAGTTAGCCAACATGAAATATCCTTTAAGAAATCTCAAAAGCTCTCAACTATATCAAAAGCAATAAAATCCAATCTATCATAAATCTTGTGATAAACATTTGCTTAGAGAATTTCCAAGACACAATAGCTCCACTGAGCATAAAAACATATCCACTACTAGCTTATGAATATTTGGTGTTATGTCTAATTTGCATCACTATAACCCTTTAATATTAAAACCCATAGTCTAAGGTGTGTCCAATTACCTTTTTTTTTGGACAAATGTACACTCAAGTCCATAAGAGTTTTGACAATGCTATTGTCACCTTTAAAAATTTATCGAAAATTTTTCTCAACATGATAAGAATACGATAATACAAATCTATCATATGTCCTAAATGTTTTGATTCCTAGTATGACAATTGAGAACACCTAAGTCTTCATGCCATTGTTAAGATATGCCTTTAAGCCAAATTAGATTAAAATATAAAGATACTTGGTATAACATGCAGGTGCTTGTTTGTTAATCAAGTTCATTGAACGTGGCCTACTGTGAATACTTTATTTAGTAATATCACTTGAGTATTTATGAAAATGTTACATATCATGTAAATAATCCTCTTGTAATATCGGTTATCTTGTATATGGAATGTCATGTTTTGATTTCATCCTGAACGTTCTCTAAAAAAGTTGCTAAAAAAAGGCGATTTTGGATATGACATGAAATATACGAAGATGGATGAGTGATCTAGAGAAAACTCTCCATTTCAAGATATATTGGAGACATGTCTCATCTATTCTTTGATATGGTTAGCAAGATAAAGTCTTTGGCCAAAGCACAATGAATTTAGGAGAATTTGTTTCTTGAAATTCATATAATTAATCACTAGTTGCAAGAACTAATATGGATTGATTATGAGTAGAGACTACACCATGTTGATGCTCATTCTAGGATATTTTGGTGAAAAGAATGAATTATATTGATAGATTAGTTATTGAAAGGTTCTCAAAGAGGTTACATTGATTCTATAACATTTATGCGGTCATGATGGGTTGCAAGATTTTGCTTATGACTTATGTTTACAAATTGTAAACTATGTTGAATAAAATAAACTATAATTTATTCCCAATAAAATAAACTATAATTATTCCTATTGCCAATATGTTGGGAACTTAATCACACACACTAGGATCAAATTGTTAAACTAAATCTGGGATTCAATTAAATTAGACTTAATTCAATAAAAGGTTAAATTGGAAGACTTCATTTAAGATTTCAATTAAAAAACATTATAACATAATTAGAATTTGGGATGTCCAAATTTAGATTTCTTAATATTACAAAAAGGATGTGATTGTCTTGTGAAGACAATGATGTTTTAGTCGAATTACTTTGGGACCGCTGAAAATGTTTCACTTGTCGAATAAGTTCGATTGAGAATCAAATCCTTCATTCTTGAGCCGACTATGAACCATGGACTATGGAGTTCAATTTACTTCCAACTTGAGCTCCAACTTTCATCTCAATAAAATTTACTTTCCACCCAAACCCATATAGGTTATATGAGCTTTGGCTATAACCCCCTCCCCCCTCCTTTCAACCAAAACAAAAACAAAAAGGGGATTATAATTTACTCCAGCTTAAATGGCAAAGTAACTCTTTAAGAAAAAAAAAAAATTCCAACCCAGCTACAGTGAATGCGGCACAAATCACTATCTCTCATTTCCTTTCCGTGAGTAATAATTGGTCTTACGAATTAACACTATTCCATAACATAGCATCTTCGTATTCCTCCTCGACTGAAATAAAATTAAACAAATAAATAAAAGTACAAGCTTTGCCATCACTCGACTCATTGAAATTACTGACTGCACGTAAATTATATGATAAATTTTACAAAACTGCCTACAGCTCAGCTCTATCACTATTTTATTGAACTGCCAATCTCTGGAGATGATCCAAGAACACCTCAAAGCTTACATCATCAGTAAAGATTATGTCTCCACCTGGATGATGACCATCCGAGTTATATGTCGCAGAAGGATTCAACTTTGCAAGAAGAAAACGGGCCTGAGGATCAAACACATACATACACACACACAATTAACTACGCAAAAGGAAAAATCACGGTATGTAGAAGTTGAAGATCATATCATATGTGATTATTATTCAAGGTTATCTATGCTTCAGTTTAGCAAGTGCATCTGCATATCGACTTATCAACCCAACCGTCATCTTCCATTTCTTTAGTAGTTAAATTGACAGCTCAAATCACAAAGACTAGTCTCACGTTTTCAAATACTACTTGCGATGGACCAGGCCTCAGCCTAATTGCAAAGTGTCCTGTGCTTTAAGAAAGAAAGGGGGAGACTAAAATCATGATAATCCTAATCATAGTCTTAACTTCATCTGCAGTTAAACACTTCAAATGCAAATTAAGAGCAATAGCTACTGACCTGTGAGCCATGCTGGTCACAAATGACCAGTCGGGGAACCGGAAACCTTTCCTTGATTATTGCATCTGCATCTTCACGAGGAGCTTGCAGCAACTGGGCAAAAGCCTACACAGAACAAATGAAGATAAGAACAAATATGTACGGGCACACTTATGCCAGCACCTATTTTACCGATCCCAAAGGCTCTGCTCTTTTTCTTTTTTAATTCTTCAATTTAAGGAAAAAAAAAAAAACAAAAACAAAAACTATATTCGTTAGAACTTCCCATCATTTTTTGGGACTCTCCATCATAACTTGTATGAGAACATTAAATATTTCAATTAGCTTTTCCCCAAGCAAATCTGCAGGCAAAATGATGCAGGATTAATACAGATTTTGTTACCCTTTTTTTTTTTTTTGTCTTAATTGATTTTGTTACTTTGTTATATTGTAACTCTAAGGGATTAATTGAAACTTTAATACAAATATTTCAGATATTTTAGACTGACTAGGTTTTTTTATAGTACAAAGTGTTTCACTTGTTTTTCAAGTATTAGAGCATTATGATTATATTATTAGGGAACCCTCCAAGCACTTCTAGTTGCAGGTTAGGTGATTTTGGATTTAGGTACAGAAATTTGATGGTTGAGTTATTGGAATTGGAACCTGCCTCTTCGTTCTTCTATCTCTCTCCTCTATTTCTTATATGTCTAAATCTCCCTAACTTATTCTTTTGCTTTCCTTTTCCCTGTAAGGCTCCATTTGTTTTAACATAAAATGACCTTCAGAAATTATTGTCAGCTTTTCCTGTGTTTGGTTGTCAGAAAATGATCAAGCAACTGAAAATGATTTTCTAGCCAAAGGCAGACAGTGACCGTTACGAGGAAAATTGTCTTATGGATTTTGTCAGTACAACAATTTCCCCAGCTTATCTCCTCTCTCTGCTCCCCTTTTTGAGATCCTTAAGACAACACCCTATAGACCAGCAGACCCATGACCCAACTCTGATAGCCACCACAGAAGCAACCAGAGGCCAACATCCTCTCATCCACATTCTCTTTTCCATTTCTGCAAACATAACACAACTGCCAAAATCCTTCCACTTTGAACTCCAACCTCCTCTACCTGGACGTTTTTCTTTGCAACCACCAAGAAAGTTCACAGGCCTCCATAAAAGACTTCTCCTAAAGCTTTCTCTCTGCTTCATCTCCTCCAATTGAGACCAAGAACAGAAAATAAATTATTCCTTTTTTGCTCAAATTTTGCTATGTTCATTTCTATGGTTTTTTGTGAATTTGAAATTGGTTTCATGTATTTTAAAAAATTTTGCTTCATTTAAGAACGTTATGAATCGGTGAGGATAGTGGGCAATGTAAATTGTTGAACAGGAAGATAACAAACTTGATTAACAGGATGTGGAATTTGGTAGTGTTTTGGGTTAGAGACAGGTAACAGTGAGATGAAAAGGAAAAGTAAAAAAGAGGAAGGCAGAAAATGTTGGGTGTTTTTCAATTGAAATAAACACCAGAAATCGATTTTCTCTAAAACCATCCAAACAATGGAAAATGATTTTATTTCCGGAAAATATCTTTCAGGAATATTCTGTTTTTATATTCTGAAAGTTGTTTTCGACGAAAAAAACAGAGCCTACATTTACCCAAGATCTCTGTTTTTCCCCATTTCCCTTCTGTGACCCACATCAAATATGCAATAGAGTGATTGGTTATGTGATCATAGGCAGTGCTGTTATATTATTAAGTTCTTACTTTCTTACCATCTCATTCATAGCATGTTACAAAAAAAATATATTTTCTAATATGCATGGTTAGTTCCCAAATCCCAATACAAATAATAATTAGGTTTGCGGGAAAAAAGCCTATAAATTATCATAATCCAGTCTAACTATAGGCAAAACACAGACTAGTTTTTCCAATGCAAAAAGTAGAAAAAATAAAAGATTTGGTTGCAGTGATATTCTTTTCTTTACTTGTGAAACAGTGCTAGAAAGAGCGATATAATTCTCTATTTATGGTGATGAGTGATGACACCATAATGTTTTATTCAGAAGGCACAAAGACAAAAAAAAAAAAAAAACAGACAGCCTTCACTAAACTTACGGGTACTAATGAAAGGAAAAAAATAAATCATAGCAATACAATGAGCTAAGTCACTGTATGATGTCAGGCTGGTAAATACATTTTCACTGTGTTTTTCAAAAAATTCAACAAATAAAGAGTTAAAATATCTACTTCTTAACTCTTAATGCCTTTTTGCAGTAAAACATTTTTGCCCATTGGACAAAATGAGTTTTGCCCAACATCAGACAGCATATATAAGCTCTGCTTTTCCAATTTTTGGATAAATATAAGCTTGCTTTTCTTGTTCGGCTAAACATGTTGATTCCAAATTCAAGAAAAATTACCTGATGCTCAGGTTGATTGTGGTATCCTGCTTTTCTCCACTGAGCAATAGTTGAGCCATGAAAAATAACGATGGTGAAATAAGAATCCAAAAGCAGGATCCTGTCAGCTGCAATGGCAGCCACATCAAGCAGTGCTGGTTCTGATGCAGACTGAAATGAGTAAGAAATCAGTGAAGGTTGAATCATCACAACCGAATTGGCAACATTTTCCCGGTTGAGGATCATTCTGAAGTATGCTGTCTCATCAGGGCTGTTATTGAAGACCTGCTAGGTATGAACCAGTCTAGTTGAAGAAAATTATCCAGTATATAATGCATGACCTATAACCATCATAATTTTCAATTATTCTGATGAAAAAGAAAATGTGCTTTAAAAACCAAGATGAACAATACCTGGACAAATTGTGAACGCCGCAAGTGAAACATGAATTGAGGAAATATTGAAAACCTTGGAGACAGGCTGAAAGAAGATGGGCTATCCTTTTGGTAATCCCCGAACCGAGAACATATATGTATCAACGCTTTATCCAACCATCTTATAGGGTCAAATTCGGCCTGCATGCCAATATCATATTATACAACAGTACACACCACAGTTACACAGGTCAAAAAATTTCATAGAGGACTGAAAGCAACACTTTCAGGAGAAACAGAGAGGACTGTGAAAAGCCCCATGTGAGTAATATCATATTTAAACATATAGAGCAAAGTTGTTGCTTGGGCCAGGAAAGAAAAATCAAATGTAATAAGAATAGGGAGATGAAGAAGCCTGTATCTTGGTTAGGACAGAACTTGGAAATGAACATAATACACAACCTTAATTTGTACAACTAAAAACACGAATATAGAGAAACATCATGATTACTTTTAGGAGACGCAAACACCAGATAACATAAAAGCCAACCATCTTTCTGCATACAGGAAAAGAAATTAATAAAATCTCATGAAAATTACAGCCATTCTCAGCTCCTTGCATTGTTGCTAGAGAACTATGGTCTATCTGTTAGTGGTTTCCTGCATATTGCAGAATGACTAGAACAGTATTATAATGCTGAAAATGTAGGGAGTTGCCGTCCAAAATGAGTAGAACCTTCTCTTGGAGAAATCTTGCGGAAATATACCTCTGTGTCCTGTTTGCACTTTCTGATGCAAGAAGGAAGAAGAATCTTAAGTTGGGTAGCCAAACCAAAATCTAATTCTTTCATTTCTCTTTTCTTAAATGACTTGGTTTGCTTTATAATTACACATTTTCCCTTCTCATATTTGTAGGACTTTTGGAATACTTGCAATGTAATGAAGCACTGCTCTTTTTATGATTTCTTTCATTTTCCTTGTAAGTATTAGTTCTACGAAGAAGAGAAGGGGGCCATCGAGGAACCATTCCCACAATTATAAAAGATATTCCCTCAAAATTCCAAAAGGCAGCTATTAATGGCTCTGTAGCAGACATAGCGTTGTGGTCAAAGGTGTGTGCAAGGCACACTTTTGGTGCCAGAACCATTATCTCACCTAAGAAGCAAGGTGCAAAAAGCCTGCTAGCCTGAGTGAAGCAATACATGCATACATATATGTATGTGCTATGCGTATAAAATATCAGCTTGTAAGAAATACTGTTTCTTCATGAACCATTCGAACTAAAACTTGACACACATTATGCTTCAAACAATAATTACCTCAATTTCCATTTTGAAAGAAACTAGGCGTGCCATTACTACAGCAGCAGCTTCTTGGTCAAATCCAGCAATCAAGTCCTAAAGCATTTAAAAAGTAGCTTGATTAGATGAAATCATTTAAATACTGATTACAAAAGGAAAAGTTAAGAAGCTCATCACACCTCATATAAAGTCCCAATAACTCAAAAATCTCCCATCCTTGGTGGGGATTAGGAATGAAAAGGGAACAAGGGAACCAGGAAACTTGTGCCATTCACCAAGAAGAATATCAATTTATAATCGTTAAGTGACAAAGGATCATCCAAAACTGCCATTTCCTTTAATATTTTTATATATAAGTTTGGCTAGACCCAGTTTAGTTCTAGTAGTAAGATCAAGTGTTCACTTTAGTCCGTTAACTTTGTTAGTTTGCAACTGTCAACTCGATGATGTGTTAGACATTGTTACTTTGTAACTACAAAAAGGACTTAATGTCCATTTGGATGGGTGGCAAGATTGGCTATGGTGAGATTGAAAAAGCGGTGGCAGTGAGATTAGTTAGCACTAAGATTAAGTACTATAGCAGTGAGATTAAAATCAGTGGTGGCATGTGTATGGATGCAATGGCAGTAAGGTGAATAATAATGATAAAAGAAAATGACTATGAAGAACATTAGATTAAAATGTGTATATATAAAATAAATCATTAAAAATTATTAAAAATATATCTATGTTAAATAATAAAATATATATTAAAATTATATTACGTCAAATAATAAATATTGATGATTAAAATTGTATAAAAATTATATCATATCAAAGTATTAAGATATATTTGTCATGAAATTAAATTAAAAGAATTTAAAACTAAATAATACAAAAATTTTTAAAAATAAATAAAATAACAAAAAATTTGTTGAAAAAAGCAGGCAAATTACCCCTCCACTGTACGGTCCAGTTAGCAACCGGACTGCTGGCGCTTTAGTCTGGACAGTGTAGTTGTTTTTTCATGCGAGGGGCATCCAAATGCACCCCTAGCAAGGTTGGGGGTCAAACCTCTCAAAAACAGGCTTGGATTCCAAACAAGCCTTGAGTTTTTAAAGTCATGTAGCAAGTTGCATCCCAAATACAAAATTTAGATAAGCCAAAAGGAAAAAACAGCATTAAATCATAATATGATGAAAAAAGGGGAAAAAAAAAAAAGAGGCTAAAATAACAAAAAATGATCTTGAACTTTATCAGTTTACCTAAGCAAGTCCTATACTGTTATTGCACCTAAAAGCCCTTAACCTTTAATTGTGACCAAATAAGCCTTTAAACTTTTACATGCACCTAATAAGCCCTAAAGATAAATCAATCTTTCGTTTGAAATAAAGGCTTATCTAGATTCAAATCAAATGATTAAGGCTTATTTGGGTAAAATCAATGTTGTCAAAACGTGCACCTAGGCACACTTGCACCTTTGTGTTAGACAACAAAAGCACCTCATACCTTTTTGGTTGAGGTGCATTTGATCAGGCGCGTGTTTGGAGGGCCTAGGTGCACTTTTTTGTAAGGCGATAGGCATAAAAAAGCCCACTTGATTAAGGTTCTCATTAATTTGAACTTTTTTCATTAGATATAGCTTTACTTGTGAGAAAGGAGATAGTACAAACTCTTTACTTCTCAATATTTGAGTATTCAACCACAAACATGGGATTGTAAGGAAATCATGCATGTTGGCCGACAAAAGAATTGCAAGCTTCGTAGATAACTTGGACAACTCTTTAGAGTTTATTATCATAATTATTTATCTTAAGCATATATATATATATACACACACACATGCACACAAGATACAGACACACATACAAAAACCACACATACATATTGCACCTTACTTCACTCAGACGAGCGCTTTTTTTCTGCCTTGAGCTTGAGTCGATAAAAAGGCTCTAGCGCTTAGAGTGCACCTTGTGCCCTTGACAACATTAGGTACGATAAAGGTATAAGGGCTTTAAAAATGTGAAATTGTTCATGGTCTTTTTATATCTGATTGAAATGAGTTGTGGCACTAGTGGCTGGAAGGGAGGGGGAGGCCTATCTAGGAAATGCATCACAAGCCAACTATCTCAAGTTAAGAAATCTTGTTGATACCATGGCTGTTTACGCAGATAGGTACTTAAATGTAGGGTGATTGGATATTCCATTTCCACTCTCTTTCAACAAACAGGTTCTGCTTTTTCTTACACACAAAGAGAAAACTGAATGTATCATTGCTCGGATTTTTGGCCTGTTTTGTAATTAATTTCATGTTGCATATGTGCAAGTAGTTATGGATACAGATCTCTGTTCACAGGTACATCATGTGTTAGGGGTCGTGAGTTCAATATTGAGCTTGGAACTGGTACATTGCAGAGGAAGGCAACAACAGCAGATGAAGGTGGCTGGTAGATCAGCAAATTTTGGATGATATTGCTAAAGTTTCTCTAGTTCTTCAGCAATTATTTCCTTATCAGATCTGGTGTGTACTTTTGGGGTTTATTTAGATGGTTTTTCTTATTTGTTGCAAAAATTATTTCTTTGATAGCTAGTATGGTGTTCTGAAGGCAAGAAAATGAAAGAAAATTTGCTGGGAGTGGGCAGAGAAAGTGAGGAATACTATAGATGGAAGAAACAGACTGAAAAGGTGAAAGAAATAAAGAGCAAAGAGAAAGAAAATAAAAAGGAAAAAGATATGTCATGGGGCCAAAGAATTTACATGTTATCAAACGTACATTTTAAAAAGTGATGCTATTAGCCACAATGCCACACCATCACCTTAAAGTCTCTGCTATCCAAATTAATATATTTAATAGTGATTTAACACTTAATCCTTATACCGGATGCAGCAATGTGCATAGCTCAGGGGTCTTTATGTTGGAAGAAGGCAAAAAAACTGGAGCAGACAATAGAAAATAACTTTAATAATAAGGCTGATATTCATTAATTTGCATAATATAACATACATCATCTACTGTTGTCCTTGCTACCAAGAAGTATTACTCTTAATTCCATTCCACGTGTCATATGACTCATAAGGCTAAAATCAGTGCTAACATTTCTTACATTCAGGAAGATGACAACATACATGATTAAATGTTAATACCTCTGAAGCTAATGAAGTAGCGATTAATGCAAGCAAAAGAGGACAATAATAGAATTCTTAAGCTCCTTCTAGTGGATTGATGTTTTGAGTTGCCATGCCATTCATAACCTATAATGCTTCCCCTTGTAGAAGCCAAAGAAACTTATGCCAAATATCGCAAACATGTAAATGATTCCTAGCTTTCAATTTCAGTTTTATGCAAGCAGTAATTTTAGCCTCTAATCAATACACTGACACCAAATAAATTTAAATAATTACATTCAATAATGTATTATAGCATCCATCTCTGTTCTCTCAACAAGCCTAAACATTCGTATTTTTCAGTAGTTCAGTGTTGAATAAGCTAGAAGCTTTGCAACAGATTTCGCATATTAAACCCTCCTTCCAACATCCAAGAGAAAAAGTAAAGAACATACAGCAAGCAAATTTGTAAACTGCCTCAAGCCCCAATTAATTCTTTATATACATGTCTTCAAGCATATTAAATGAGTGTCAAATCAAAATCATAGAAAATCTCTCATCCCTTTCTTTCAACTGTATTTCCTTTTCTGAGAAGGTTGCATAGAATACTTCAGGGACAAATTATACAATATAGGCCGTGTTTACTTTTTCCTTTAAATATTATTGCTTATTGGGAAGAAACATGAAAGACCAGAGCAAATATTTTAGGGGAAAAAAATTCACCAGACAATAAATCATTGAAGGAGACAATTAATAATTCAATGCATGGACAGCACCCAAGCAACACAAATTAATTACAATAGGAAATCAAACACTACCTGTATGCTTCCAGGTCCAGCAACCCATCTTCTTGAAAGAGTCGTGACACGAAGTCTCATTTCGCCAGTACTATGCTGGTAGCTGTAGAAACTTAACTGTAAGTTACAGATGTTTGAACTGCTACCAAACACAAAAGAAAAACGAGACTTTATATAATGTATATAAGGTAAGAATTCATACTAGGTTAGAAATTGGAAATAGAATTGATTGCTTGAGGACTGAACGGTAGCATCAGGGATGTCTTTCTTAACAATTTCAAATAATATACAGAAAGATGTAGCTCGATCAAGGCCACACATTTTCCATGCACTGGTGCTTCCCTGCCCGACGACTGTGTCAGAGCACAAAGGACCTCTCTGCACATAATTATTAACAATTAAAGATCTTAAGTACGGACAGTAGAAAAGGAAAACAATATAAATCTCTGAGTTATACCTTTTCAAGAGATGCACAGGGCCCGAGAATACCCTGAACTTTGATGTCCTTTGAACAGTTTATCTCAAATATACCACTAAAAGCCAAGCAATACTTCATCAAGATTGTTCAATGGATCCAATTATCATGAATTTATAAAATAGAAAAGTTACAGAAAAACAGCTTAGTCGCAGAACACAAGGCATCCAGGAGTAAATGAAATTTGAAAAGAATTAACCATTGTTCCAATAAGACAAGGGGTTAAAGCAAATATATGCTCACAATAGATTAATAAAAGCAAGAAAAGCAAAAAATTGGCCCACGTTACACACTAATCAACTGTAGAAAGGAGATAGTGCCACAAGTCTAAGTTCAATAAAGCCATACTTTGAAGATAGTCCAAGATCCTTCTCCTCTGATTGGAAAACATGCCTTAGAGAGTCCTTAAATACCGAATGGCCAAAACTTTCTGCAAGCACAACAAGTCCCCCAGTTCTCTCAACAGCAACTTTAAGTTCAGCAACACCAACCTAGGACGACAAATGTGGCACAACAGAAGAATGTGATTTTATCCAAAATGTAGGAAATTTGATGGGTAATGTAAGAATCCGCCACTAGAATGCTTTTATGTTAGATACTAAAAGCAGCAATTATTATTATTATTTTGTTATTATTAAAATGCAACTAACCTGGTCAAGGGCACATGCAAAAAGATCAAGCACATGTCCTTGGTGCACAAGCTGCTTTGCAAGTGCTTCATAGAAGTTAACAGCTTTATGATAATGGGGAGCAGAATCTTTATCCACGTCCTTGTGGGAACGTATTGGTTCAGATAAATTTTTTGAGACAATCTAGAAGGAGAAGATGGGTAAACAGGTAAATAAAACTAGTGGAAATGCCCTGTTATCATGATGAACAACAAATAATGGAGCACAGTAATCCTTACAGCACCAAGGCCTTCAGTTGAGGGGCCACCAATAAATGCCATGATTCGAGCTCCAGAACCAGGAACACAAACACCCAACAAGCTGGCAGCCACACTCAAGGCAGTGCTTGTGCACCTGCTTGCCCGTTGATCAACGGGAACGGGCCAAGGATCTTTTTGGAGCTCCTCCAACACCTAGAAAAGGAAATCAGGTGATTTGACATTGAATTAGTCATTGCTAAAAAGAAAGTTTGCTAATAACCTACCGAATTGAGGACAAACTCGCAATCAGAGGCAGGTAGAAGGAACCGTGCAATACTCTCTGAAGACAAGCCATCCTTGGCACCAGCAATGACACCTGTGGGAGGCTTGGCCCTGTTAAGGAAAAAGCTCATCTGCTCAAGAAGCTGGTCTTTCGAGACATCCTTGGTACCCTTGAAGACATAGGTCTTAGGAATGGTACTGAAGCCAAGCTCATGGACATGGACAAGGGTTCCAAAGGTGATCAAGCCAACAAGTGAGTCATCGGGCAAGAGGCTAATAGCCTGCGACAAGGCAGACTTGAGGAACGCCATTTCCTCTTCGATAATGGAGGTGTCAACCACGAACATGAAGACAGGAGGAAGGGAGGAGGCTTCCCCCGGAGATTGGTACTCAATGGTGGTATATTGAGGGAAGAGCTCAGCAGGGAGGTTTTCCTCTGATATGGAGGCATAGTAGGGAGGAAAGTGATTGCGCTGAAAGCAAAAGGGGCAAATCCAAATCTTGGCAGCAAAATCCACAATGGAAAAGGGATTGAGGACAGAGCGGCAGTTGCGGCAACGGAGAGGAGCGTAAGGTAGGACCGGCATGTTGGAGAATGGTTTGATCGGGCTGTATATGGCTGACACTGGCACCACGCAGTTGCTTGCCTCTTGCTTTGTCCCTGGCACCACATTCCACGCCATCCGAACCCCATCCTGCCCTTCCAGCTCCATGAATTCTGCCATACTTATCTTTATGCAAGTAATTCAGCCTAACCTACACTGCAGAGATGCTATGATGTTATTATGAGAAAGGAAAGTAGGTGATTCACGAAACAACACATGTAGACATCTGAAGGACTGCGAAAGGGCAACATCTTTTATCAGAAGAGCCAAATCCACTCTATAATATGGCGAGCATCCATCCCAGATATGACCACGGATATTTGACCACAGTCAGTCAGCACATACTATAAATGACTATCGCTTTTTTTTTTTTGGGGGTGAAAGCCCTCTTACTCTTAGGATAGAAACACCATGATAATGGTTTATCGTGGTATGAATATCCTTGGCGGCACAAAAAATAGTTGAAACTAATGTCATTCGAAATCATATGAATCGCACAGAATTAGAAGTCGAATAAAATACAGTTACTCGTACGAAAGTTAAATAAACTTGCAAGAATAAATATAAACTAAATGAAGCAGTTATTGACGGTAAAAGGGTAGTCTAGTGGATTTCAATTTTCAAAGGAAGGCAAAGCAATGTCGAAAATCAGCATATTCATAAGGCAAGTCGGAGAATGTCAAATTCATCAAAGGACATGTAGAAGAGCATAGGAATTCCTTAGTTCAAAATGAAAAATATGAACGGAATTAACCCACATAAATCCATTGGAATAGGCACAGCCAAATTGTAACTGGATCTACGCCTATCAATCAAGCAATTAAAATCGTGTTAGAATTTGAAGAAATTGGAGAAAGAGTATTTATTTAAGTGAAGGGAGAGAATGACGGAGACAAGAAGACAGAAAGAGGAGGAAGAGACGCAACAGTTTAGTTTTAATTTTTAAGCAGTTAAATTGAAAAGCAGAAATCAACTCACCGACACCGCCTTGAAAGCATCTGATGGAGGAGCCGAAGATAATCGAATCCGGTAAAGTAGCTGCCTTCTAGGAAGATGGATAGAGAGAGATCGATCACAGAACTGACAGCACTATTATATTTTAAATATATTTAATATAACTAAATAGCGGGTTTGTTGTATAAATATTCTTACTTCTTCGTTTTCGGTTACATGCTATTTTGATATTAATTTTTGAAGTGTATTTTTTTTTTTTACACTGAGAACTCGGCAAGGTTTGAATTGAAGATGGGAACTCATCTTTCAGTAAGTGAGTTTCCAATATAAAAGAAGGGAACTTGCCCATTGAGAGGTGAGTTCCTCTCTTGTTTTTTACATGTTGGGAAAAGGCCAATTCCCAATAATTTTTTTTTGCTTTACATCTTGCTGGATTATCTATTTAGATAAATATAATATAATCTTAGGCCTATATTATGATTATCTATTTTTTAATTTTTGTTAATTATAGTTAAATATAATGTAATCTTAGACTTATATTTAAATAAATATTATAAATTTTAAACTTTTAATATGAAATTAATTATTCATGCTGATAGTTTAAGGTTATTGCAGGTTTAAGGTATGTTTATAAATATACTGGATTCAGTAAGGATAATTGAATATACCAACATTTGAAATTGAACATAAATATTTAAACAACTCCGATTTACATATAGGTATTAAATTTTATACTAACACATCATTTACTAGTATTATCATTGTTGAGAACTCTCCCATGAGGTGCCAGATTTGTAAAGAGATTTGTTATGGGTATAGCCTCCATTCTTATTTAATCCGCAATGCTTTGGTTGGTGTCTCTACCTGAGGTCTATTTCATTATGGATATGACTTGATTTTGGCTGACCTTTCGGATCTCTTTGCATTTCTGGATTAGGACATAGTTGTGGACTGTTATATTTTAGCCAATAATCTTCATGCTCAACAAGTTGAACCTCATGTCGAAAGACATTGAATATAGTCTCCAGTCTATAAACATTGTCCACATATAACATGTAATTTATATACAGATGAGCATAAGTAGCAACAACATGTGAACAAGGATACATTTGTGCTTGAAACTTCTTATAGTGACACCACTTTTCATTAAAATTGACTTTATAATTTGAAGCCACAACTCCCTCCTGTGGGTTTTCTAACTCTTCAACTAGAAAAGATCGATTTGCTCCCGTAAACCCACGAACAAGGTAGGAATTAGTTTTCCTTCGATTTTCTCGCATGGCATTTATGATTGTTTCATAGTATGTTTGGCCTGCCTTCATTATTGCTCTCTGCTTGTTTCACATCTTAACAAATAGTTCAGCCAACTTAAAATAAGTTGCTTGGGCTAAAGCAATTATGGGAAGATGATGAGTTCCCTTTAACACTGAATTTATACATTAAGCTGGGTTTGTTGTCATATGTCTATAGCATTTTCCCTCATCCTATGATGGAGCCTACTTTTCCCTCGAGATTCTAATTAATCCAATCAATTGCTTTTGCATTTTTCGCACGAAGATTTTTATAGTACCATTGAAAATGGGTCGCCTTAACTTGTATATTGTTAAAATCATATGTTAATTTATGGACTTGTTAATAAAAATAAAAATTGAGAGGGTTGTGAGAGATTAAATAACCATGAATGCAAATACATACCCATGTTAACCATTTGTCAACATAAGTCATTATTAAACCTCCTCATGAAATTAGTTGTAATATGTCGAATGCAATACATAGAATATGTATATGGAGGTTTTCATCCATAACTTGAGTCTCTGATGATAGATTTGATAGATTCATGTCGATCAGACCTCAATCAAGTGCCAATTTGTGTAACAACATATTTACGCAAATTGCCGAAAAAAATGATCATGCCTACTTTGTCTCACCCTCTACAATTGCAAAGGCAATTGGTACAATATTTCAATTACCATCTTGTGCAAGAGCTAACAACAACGATCCTTTGTATTTTCCATATAAGAATGTAACATCTATTTGCACAGCAGGCTTACAAAAGGGAAAGCTTTCAATGAAAGACTTGAATGTCCAAAAAAGTCGATAGAAATATATTTACCTTACACCATTAGTTGATCGTGGTATACAAGTACAGTTTGTAATTCCACCATCGTGTTAGGAGTAAAATGTTGTATTGCACCTGACCACATTAATGGATCATTGTAGGATTTATCCAATGGCCAAATGATTAAACAATCACTTTCTACTTTGCTGTCCATACTTTCTTATAAGAGGTCATATATCCATACCTATTTCGTATCTCCAAAACCAAAACTGAAAAGGAAATGGCCGGATTTGCTTAGACCAAAGATAAAATGCATGAATAAATCATGTTGAAATCTAATTTCAGGTGATCTTGTAAAATTCATTCAGGTATTCAAGTATAAGGGCCATTGTATTTTCTAATCTTCCAAACTTGCTTCTTTTTCAACAATGTTGCCCTTATACTCCAATTGCACCTCGGGTCATATATTGTACACTTAATGTGATAGATTCGACAACTCTGTAATCTACAGAGTTTGTGATGTTGTAGTGCTTAATAGCTAAAATCATCGTATCTTTTGTAGCGATCCCAACACAGAGATCACTAGTAGATAGATTCTAGGTTGACAACATACCTAATCTATAAGATTCTAAAAATTTTGCCATGTGCATTGCATCTAGATTGAAGGTGCGCATATGGGATGTAGGCTCAAATTGATGATACGGACCACTACCTCCAATAGTAGATGACAAATGATAAACATTGATATTAGTTGTGACATTTGGGTCAAAATCATTGTTGTCATTACTGTTATCAAATTTAAGATAATCTTCTAGCCCTGAAGATGCAAATAGGTATTAAATAAGAAACTAACACTATTCATGTTTAGCAAAAACCAACAAAGGCTAGAATAAAGAAGCACTATCAATAAACTCTGCGAACAAATCTTGCAAAAATGAGAAACAAAATGACAATAAAAGTGAATGAAAATGACAATGATGAACTACCATATTTATAATGAAGTAAAAAAAAAAAATCTCTGCACCAGTGTCATGTTGTTTTACACATTCATTTGTCATTCGTGTTAGAAGGAATTTGATAACCCATACATTCGTGTCATTTATGTCACATCTTTCGAGTTCCAAGAAAATTACTAGGCATTAGTCAATTTTTTTCTTTCGTGTTAAAAGGAATTTGATGCCTCATGCATTTGTCACATCTTTCAAGTTCCAAGAAATTTACTTTGCATTAGTCAACTTTTTCTCTTTCGTGTCAGAAGGAATCTAATACCCCATGCGTTTGTCACATCTTTCGGGTTCTAAGAAATTTACTAGGCATTAGTCAAGTTTTTTTCTTTCGTCTCAGAAAGAATCTGATACCCTATGCATTTGTCCTATTATTTGAGTTCTAATAAATTTACTAGGCATTGTCTACTTTTCTCTTTCCTGTCAAAAGAAATTTGATATTCCATACATTCGTCAACTCCTTCGGGTTCTAAGAAATTTTACTAGGCTTTTGTCAAGTTATTTCTTTCATATTAGAAGGAATCTTATATCTCATGCATTTGTCACATTTTTTGGGTTTCAAGAAATTTAGTATGTATAAGTCAAACTTTTCTCTTTCATGTTAGAAGAAATATGATATTCCATGCATTTGTCATATGTTTCGAGTTTTAAGTAATTTGCTATGCATTAATCAACTTTTTCTCTTTCTTATTAGAAGGAATTTGATACCTCATGCATTTGTCACATCTTTCGAGTTCTAAGAAATTTACTAGGCATTAGTCAACTTTTTTCTTTCATGTCAGAAGGAATCTAACACCCGATGCATTTGTCACATTTTTGGGTTCTAAGAAATTTACTATGCATTAGTTAACTTTTTTTTTGTATCAGAAGGAATTTAATGCATCATACATTTGTCACATCTATCGGGTTCCAAAGAATTTATTATGCATCTTTTTTTTAAGTAAGATCGATTTTTTTAATGTATAGGTAGTTCAATTTTAGCCCTATATATATAGTTTTTAGATAAACTACCACCTAAAAATGATATAAATGACATTATGAACATGTTATATAAATGATCATAAATTATAAAAATAGAAATTGTACCAAAAATTTTAAATGATAAAAAAACATATTATACAAATGACAGTAATGATAAAAATACATGTTAAACAAATTAATATACATAAAACTCTATTGACCGGGGCCCTTTCGCATGGTTTTGAACAACAATACAAAGCTCTCCTATTAAGTGGCGGTAATACTCATCATTTAACATTCTTAATTTCATTGCCATGAATACTCGAGTTCAACATCCTCAGCCTCTTACTGTCACCGTCGGTGCTTCTTCTTGAATGGTTTTTTCCTAAGTGGCTTCATCTGCAATATCTAAAACTTTAGAACCACCATTCATAGACATACACATATCTGCCATACCTAAAAATGGATTCCAATTGCTGCAGGAGCCATCACCTACTGCACCATAAATAGGATTCCAAGTATTCATACCATCGCAGTATGAAACTGCGGTACCAAATTGGTACATGCTAAACAGGTATGTTGGACCTGAAGTCTGCATTAAGAGGTCAGCATTTAACCTACTTGTTGGGAACTCTGGACGATAACACTTATCCTCCTCATCATCATCCTTAGCATGACTGAAAGAATATCAGTGACTGGATGATAATCCAGGATCATGTTCTAGTTCAGAATGACTAAATGACATCCTATGTGCATTAGCATTGTGAAAATTTACCGAAGTAGGTTGCCTTATCCTCCAACTAACTCCCGATGATGGAAAAATAAAAGGTCAGCCTTGTTCATAAAATCATCTAATGTATTCATCTAATGGCTCAAAATTATTGTTCATTATTTCATAACTAGAAGCAATTAATATAGAACGGTTTTTCCAAAACTGGATCCATTTTCTATGCTTTTCGGCCTAGCTCTTTGCATGATTACCACTCATGTCAGTTTTGTGAACTTTGTCAAGGTTCATTGGTTTTGGGGGATTAGTTATTGCATCCCAAACTAGCATAGAACCCTATCTGCTTGACGCCATTCCACAACTTGAAAGCATATCAGTGGCATTTTTACACGCCTGATATGGCTACTTTTATAGGCTTCCATTGGGAGGCATGCCGTTTTTTCATTAGAATGATATGGCATCCATAAATATTGCAAAAATTCATAGAAATTATTACTAAACAATATGGCATCCATTAGGTTAAATACGTACATAATTGAATCTAACTACTTTAAAAATATTTACCCTGTCAGAGGTGATGTGCTCAAGTCTTCCTCTAATACTTTTGAGCTCAGGTAGGGTAAATTTATAATCTTTTCGAAGGCACCATTTGTTCAAATATATATAATTTTAATAATTTATATGTAAGTATAACCTTTATACTAATGCAATATAAATGAAGTACTCAAGTTTATTACCTTAACGCAATAGGGTATACAGGCTATACACTAACTCTTGATGTAAGAAATGGCATATGATACCAAGCCTACGACTGCAGTAGCCATAAACAATCACCTATGTCACGGGTGCATTTAGTTGTAGCCCGACAAAGTTCCCTATATAGGAACCCTAAACAAGCTAAACCCTAGCTATAATTTTCAGCCTTCCTAAAATCTCGCAAAATTGAAATATACATTAAATGAAACGATTGCTAGATTTATAGGGCATTAACATTCCTCCAATTAAGCATAAAATATATGCTCTAGTAGCACATTTTATATCTCGTATAGTTTGTGGGAGTGTAGTGAAAATTATTTCTAACCAAATCATTTTGAGTCTTGAGCCCTCTAAATAGTTAGCTGGAGGGATCTCAATCAATACTTCAATGCACACGTCAACCTATTCTAAGAGGCTCCTTCTGTTACTGCCTCACCATAAACTAGTAGTCTCAATTGAAGTGTAACATTTTCTAGGGTGCATCCACTACATAGAAGATGAAATGTGTGTCTTGAGTTACCATCATTCAATCAAGGCTTTTATTAGTCTAGGCTCATATTGCGAGGTTCTAACTAAAGCTGCATGGTAAAATTCAGATGACCTTGGATAATCTACGATATACACATTTGGTTCTTTCAAAGCAAATTTACATGGCCGTAGCTAGCGACCATAATCATGTTTAAAAAGTTATTAATTTATTACTTATAAAATTCTAAATTCATAGTATTTAAAAATTTGATTAATAAAATTTTAGTACCTCAAATAGTACCTTTGACGATACATGAATTTCTTACAATTTTAACAATGCTGATGGTGATGATGATAATAACGATGATGAAGCCATTATATTAATCGAAAATATGCCTATAAGAAGAATTGAAATTCTTTTAACATTAAAATAATTTAATTTACTAAACTAAATCAACTTATGTAACAAAAAACCTTAATTACAACATAAATATATTTCATTATGATAATAAATAATAAAGTGTATTATAATAAATTACAAAATTAAATATAATATTCTTATTCTAAAGGAAAAAACCTAATTCATATCTTAATCTCTCAAACAAATTTCAACTTCTACAAACAAAAACCGTAATTACCACAAAAATATTAAATCATGATATTAGTAAATTATAAAGTTAAATATCATATTATTTAAATAAAAACCAAACGAATTTCAACTGCTAAAAAAAACTTAATTATAACGAAACTAAATTTAATCATAATAATAAATTAAAATTTTAAATTTTAAATTATTTAATTAAAAAGCTTAAATCATACCTCAATCATCAACAATAAATTTCATCTTTTACAAAATAAAAACTTTAGTTGCAACAAAACTAAATTTAATTATGATCATAAATTACAAAGCTAATTGTATTTTAATATTGCAAGAATACTTCTACAAGTAAAAATAAAACATACTTTCAAAACAATTATACAAAAACCTTCTAAATATGAATCTTCAAATCTTGAAAATTTATTTACCTCTTTTCCTCCTTAATATGAGGAGAAGTGCTTCAAAGACTCTATTTATAGAGAGTCCCAAGCTCTCTTCTCCTTCTCCCCCTTCTCTCAATAATTTTAAGGGTCATGGACTAGCAAGTCCATGACCTCTCTTATCTTCTATTAAGGTCAAAGACCCTACCAAGAAATGGTAAGGCTGTGAGCCTCCTCTCCTTCCACCCAAAATAATTGGGGGGGGCAACATATGTTGGGTGCTAGTTCCCAATACATAAAAAAATTGTTGGGAACTCGCCCACTGAGAAGGTGAGTTCCTAGTGTTAATTGAAAATTCGCTTATTGTGTTAGAGTGTTCTGAACATGAAAAAAAAGCACATTTCGTGAATTAGTCTTGAAACGGTTTATTTTAAGAAATAAAAATAAAATTTATATTATTTATATAAAATTGCTTTTAGCTGTAATAAAAATATTTAAAAAAAACATAATTTTAAAAATGATATTTATGCTTTTTAATTTTTAATATGTTAGATATTTGAACACTTTATATAAGGAAGATGGCAAAAAAAATGAAAAGTAAAAGGACAAAAAGTTCTTTGCCTTGCTCAAAAGATCATATGTATTAATTGATTGTATTGATTGAATTGATTAATTTGATAAAAACTTAAAAACAATAAAAATCAATTTTAAACTTATTTTTTTAGTTTGTTATATAAAATTTATTACATGAAATTTGAACATTTAACATATTAAATCTATGTTAAATATATCATTTAATTAAATACATATCTTTCTTAAAAATTTATCATACTAACACTCACTTACTATTAAAATTACATATTTATTTAGGAAAAACAAGGGGTGCTATTAGTAAAATGCTCTCAACTCATTTTAGCGGGTCTTTCGTGGGTTGAGAATTTTCTCTACCTTTCCCTCATTTTCTTGCACTTCCGCAGCATTTTTTTCGTTTTTTTTTCATTTGCTTGGTTCAACTCATCGTAGTTCAGTTTTCACTCTATTTTGCCTTTGCTATATGCATTGTTGTTTTGAGCATATAGGCTTTGCCATTTTTGTTTTCTTGATTTTAACCTGCTTTTGCACAAATCACTTTGAGATCTTTAAAACTGTAAGTTCGTGCATCTTGTTAAGATTTGCTTCTTAGTTAAGGCTGCCTTTAATGGTGGTTCAAAAAATTTTCCACCATTAAAAGACTCACGCTTGGAGGAAATTTTGGTGGTTGAAGAGAGGCTTGACACGGTTATAACCGCCAATGCTGAAGTGTCAACTATGGATTGGAGAAAAATTCTGTGTCCCTAGTGATAATTCCTTGTAGTTTTTTGCTCCTGAAACCAAATATGGTGTCATCAAAGTGTAACCTCCTAAAAATGTTATTAAGGAGGAGATTGCTTAATTCAAAAAATTCGGTGGTGGCTCAATTTATTGGTAAAATTCCAAACTTTAGCAAGTTTCGAAAGTTAATTACCTTGTTATGGGAGAAGGATAGGTCCGTAGAGATTAAACCTACTATTCTTAACCTTTTTGTAATTCAAATTTCGAATCCTGAAGCTACGGATAAGGTGCTGGAATCTGGGCCCTGGCGTATACAAAATAAACTCCTTATAGTCAGGAGATGGGACCTGGTTTAAAATCTCTTGACTTTAATATGGGTAAACTTCCTATTTGGATTCACTTGGGATGAGTTCCATTGGAGCTCTAAACAAGGAAAGGTCTTAACTGTTTAGCTAGTGCATCTAGATCTTCTCTTTATATGGATAAGACTACAGCTACACAATAACGTCTGGCTTTCGCTAAGGTTTGTGTTGAGGTTGAAGCTATATCTAAGATCCCACGATCCATTAAAGTGGAACTCAGAAAGGGTACAATAGTTAAGTGTCTCAATTAATGTTCCTTAGTTACTTTAGAAATGTTCTTCTTGTAAACCTTTGGTCATCCGGATAAGACTTGTGCAAATAAACCTTCTGTGGTGTCTGGGAAGGTTTGGGTTCTCAAAGGAAGAATTGATCCAGAGAATAAGCAAAAGAAGCTTGAAGGCATTTATTAAGAGATGGCCTATACTTATAATTGTGCAAATCTTATTGAAGAAGTATAGGCTAAAGCCCCAACTCCCCTTATCAAGCAGCAAGTGACTCATTCAACATCTTGTTCTAGGTCCAATAACAGATTTAAAATTTTAGAGGAACTAAGTGATACTAATGAACGTATAGTTAAGGAAATCAATGCCATACAAGAAACTGCTCTTGAAGCTAAAAGACCTAGAGCAGCTTCCGCAGGAGTTGCTGACCTCATACAGTCCTTGAAAAATAGAAGAAAAGGCCATATTGGTAAAGGAAAAAAAGCTAAGGTAGCATTATCTACCTTTGGTCATAAATCACCCTGCCCTACTCAATGAGTTTTCTCATACGGAATATTAGAGGATTTAACAATTCTCTTAAACAAAAGGAAGTAGTTAGAAGAATAAACATTTTAAAAGCAGATGTAGTTTGCCTCTCTAAAACAAGGGTAAAAAACATAATTTGCAGTTGATAATGGATAACCATTTTGCTGGCTGGAGCATTTATCATAGTTTACATTACAGCTTACAACTGTAGGATTTGGTTCTTACGCGGAAGCCACTTACAGGTTGATTTAATAGACACTACTGATCAATGCATCACATATGGGGTTACATGCAATACGCAGAAACTGTTTGTATCTACTACTTATGCTAGTAATTAGGGGATTACTAGGAAAAGGCTAAGGCAACACCTGATCTCTTCACAGCACCCTTCAAATCCACCATGCTAATTACAGGGGACTTTAATGTTGTTGCCTCGCCACCTGAAAGCTCTAATTCTATTGGCAGCCATACTTTAAGTATTGATTGTAAAGACTCTAGAGAATGTATTAATCACATGGCCATATTTGACCATTGTTTCATTGGTCACTTCTTCACATGGACTAAAAATCAAACTGAAGGATTCATTGCAAAGAAGTTAGATCAAGCAATGATTAATGACTTATGGCGAGTTGTCTGTACTACTTACACGATTGAATTTTTGGCAATAGAAACATCCAGTCATTGACCTTTCCTTGAAATTAAGCCAAGTTTGTCAATCAACCTAAAACCTTTCAAGTTTTTTAATTTCCGGTCTAAACACGACAGCTTTTGGGGATTGTTGAATAGTCTTGGAGAGAACCAATACAAGGAAAACCATGATTCAACTTTTCATTAAGTTGAAGAGGCTGAAGCAACCCCTCGATCTTTCAATGCGACTCATTTTTGTGATATTTCTAGTAAAGTTGAAAAAAAAAGAAAAGAACTAGTGCACATATTTCTTTATCAGCACCTAAACCCTCTAATAAACTTGTTGAAAGGGTAAAAGTACTTTCCTAGGAAGTTAGTCAACTACGGTTGGCTAAGGAGAGCCGCTAATAAACGGAAAGCTAGGTTGCAATGGATCTAGGAAAAAGGCCAAAAGACCAGGTTCTTTCATGGAATGGCAGCAGCTGATCAAGTCAAAAACTCAATAAGGGTGCTGTATGATTGTTATGAACCTCAATATATCAAAGCAGACAACACTTCGAATCATCGTAGGGCCCTAGTTGGTCAGACGAATCGCTTGTCTGAACCTCACGTACTGAAATATGAGAGTAACTTGGTTAAAGAGTCATCACCTATCTAGTTGGCTATAGGTGTGATTGGTCACATATTAAAACTATTCACTAAAGAGTTACAAAACTCTAGAGGAACGATTTTATGATTTTTGTATAACAAAGATCTGTAAAGTTGGGCTTGAGAGTCGGTTACACCACAAGTAAGGACTTGATCCCTCTCGTGATGCCCAATACTTCATGCTAACTAATCACATGTATTCGAATTTGTTTTTCTCAGTGTCAGTCATATGTATTCAACCATAATCCCTCTCTTATTTACTCCAAAATCAAACAAATATCAACATAAAATGTACCTCGGAACTCTTATAGGGATTACCTTGAATTTATAATCGATTCAGAGCAAAAATCATTTAAAAAGGAAAAATTCCACAAAAATGCTTGACTCCAAAAATTTCACTTATTGACTCCAGTTTTAGTATCAATTTTGACTCTATTTTAAAAAATTCATAAAAATAGTACACTTGGACTAAATTGAAGAAAATCACAATTTTGAAAATAATATGAAAAATTAAGTTTTTTTTTTTTTTTTCAACTTGGAAGCTTTAATGTTAGACGCTAAGGACCTTTTAAAGGACACATCTAGACCGATTTATACACTAAACATGACTCCTAGAATCAATTCCAAGGCATCCAAATGCCATGGAATAGTAGACAATAAAAACGAAGATAACCAAAATAGGGACAGATTTGACCTTTCTAGCTCTCCAAATTTATCCTATCACATAAAATCACAAAACAAAAATTCTAATAAATGCTGACTCATTATACTTCAACCTAAAATTATGCAAAAAATTCCAGAAATCGTTTTGGCTATCAGCTAAACTTTTTAATTGGACTACTGCATTGCATGGCAGGTTCGACCAACCTACTTTCTGAAATTTCTTCCTGATTTGTTCAAAGTACCCACTGCAAGAGCCATACAAGCATTGAAAGCTTATTCATTCTAATTTTATCAAAAAACATAAGAAAAATACACAAAAATGATTATCCTCATCAAAAAATAGTTTATAATACTAATCAGGCACTAAAACAGAGCTATGCAAATAGCTCGTGTTTTGGGATTTTACTGTATTCACCCGATCACAAAATCGAACTCTTTAACAGCCTATTAACATCCCAATCAATGAGGATTATTAGAAAAAAAATACTAACAAAAATTTATAAGGCTTATAACCTAATCAAAATATATCCTTTTTTATGAGTTTATTGTGCTGGACTGTAACAGTAGATTTAACGGAACTTGTGACCACGAAGCCTTTTGTCAAAATTTTAAAACATGTTTATGAACATTCAAATGTCTAGCAACAAGTTGAAATAGAATCCATGAATGTCATATATGAGGAAACAACAAAGACTCTTTAAGTGCCAAGATCTAAAAACATGCTTTTTAACATTAGTGATATGCTTTGGAGTCATGCGAATGATCCCCTTTTATCATTTTTATTTATTATTATTTATTCTTAGCAAGTAAAAAGCACACCAATGCCACTCACTTGCATGATGAAACTAGCACTTGAGTAATACCAACCAACACATTTAAACCCACCTCAACATCACTTAATAACTCACACTAAAATTCACCAAGTTTAGACTCAAGCACATTTAATCACTTAAAAATAGTTTTGTTTTGCTCTAGATCAACTTTAATTCAAGCTATTTTATTTAAATCCCTAAGTTACTCATTAAAGAGCTTATTAAACAAAACCAAGCCCTGATTCGCCTATTGATTTAGTGAACCAAAGCTTGCCTTTGGGGGGATCTTTTAAGAAAACAAGGTTTTTACACAATTTAAGCACACTATCATGCATTTTATTCAACACATAGAATACTAATCTATGATTCTAACAACTAATCATCCACAAAACATATTCTAAACACAAATTCAATATGGCCTAATGCTTTTTATGATAATCATGCACATCTATTCATCAATTTTCATCAAATTGTCATCAATTAACAATCAAGCACAAGAAAACAAGCGCAGATTCAATTCAATCCACATTCTTAACAATCAAAACATGCTTTCAATCATTTGAGCTCATCAATTGAACAAGTAAATTTCTAAATTCATTCAATTAAGCATAAATTTTAGCTTACCTAAGTTCCACTCAACCTGGTTCATCTAAGTTTCATCAATTAAGCGTAAATTATGAAAAACCCACTCAATCACACCAGGAAACCACCGTGGCCAAACCCAGAAAAGGATTTTTGTCCTTATTGGAATGGTTGTGTAAGTTCAAGAACCTATGATTTCATCATTTGGCACTAGATTCAAGTTTTATCTACTTAAATTTTAGTTCAAATTAGCTCACATTAGCTCAAATTGGCAAGATCATGCAAGATTAAATAAATTAAGCTCAAGTTACATTCAAGGTTAGTTAAGTGAGAATAAAGTTTGAAACCTAGAATTGAAAAGAGAAGGTAGGGTTCGTAGATCCTATTTACAAAATAAATACCAAAAGAAAAAAAATCAAATCATCCATGACCTAGTTTTACTAAGATCTAGTCCATAATCATTCCTATGCTATCATAATCATATCATAAGTATGGAATTAAACATGCATAGCCAATATTACTTGGTGATCTTGTGTGTCATTTACATAAACCTCATTAAACAATTTGATACGATTTATCAAATTAGTTAGTAATTTTTGTTCTTTAATTAAAAAAATTTTTAGTTAAATTCCTAACTTTTGGGGAGGTTGTATTAACTTGGAATCACCTAACTTTGAGGCTATTTGTCTTAATCAGGACATTATGTAACATTTAGATAACCTTGTCTTAATTTGGACAAAACATTTAGCATGTAATACTTTCTAAATCATTTAGAAAACTAGTTTTAAAAACAATGTTTTAAGACATTAAAATAAGGGAACCACTTTTTCTAATCACTTCAGAAAAATTAACTAAGGTTTAAGGTTTAAGAAACCGTTTTGTCTTAAACCAAATCAAGAAGATTGAAAACTATCCTAACCCTTAGGAACTTTAATTTTATTAGGTAACACTTACCCAATCATATTAGAGTTTTATTCCTGAATTTTGGGAATCAAGTTCATCTTTAACGACGAAAATGCATTTATGCTAAGAAGATTAATCATTGACAATTTTCTTGCAACTCTTAAGATCCTTCACTGTGTGAGAAACAAACAACATAGGAGATAAGGGTGAATGGCCATTATAATAGATATGAGCAAACTTATGATCAAGTAAATGCCTTTTTTTATAGGGTAAGCCTTTATCATTGTATCTTTTCTCCTAGTTGCTAAGAACTTTCTAGCACGTTACAAAGTGCTGAGGAAAAAAATGAAATCAAAAGGGTCTTAATTTGCAAGAGTTGCCCAAGCTTGTCACACCTCTTTTTTGCAAATGATATCTTCCCTTTTAGTAGAGCATCTGAGAGTGGTTATGCAAAATTGAAGACTATATTACACGTGACGAAGCATCTAGGCAAAGTATTAATATCAAAAACTCGAGAAGTGTTCTTTAGTAATAATGTGGATAGCAAGAATCAGACATCTCTAAAAAATGTGCTTTGGATCCACAAGTTAACGAAAATAGATACATACTTGGGACTTCCCATATTTGGTGGACGGAAGGAAGGATAGATCTTCAAGTCTATAATGAAGAGAATAGAAACGAAGGTCCAAGGTTGGAAAAAACACCGCTTATCCAAAGCGGGAAAGCAAAAAGAAAGTATGGCATAGTGTTTGGACAGCGAAAAATAACTAGAAAAAAGGATTGCTGTGGCGTACCAGGAATGGTAAGAATGTTCATGTTTGGAAAGAAAAATGGTTGATGGGAATGATTAGTAGCATGGTTAACAATTTCCCAGTGACTTCGAACCTAGATACTTGAGTGAGTGATTGTTTGGAGGCTACGTCGAAGCAATGGAATGAAGCTAATGAGGCAGATGTTTACAAGTGAAAATGCTTGGGCTATTTTAAGCTTGTTTCTGAGCAAAACATAAGGTCAGGATCATGTCATTTTGAGTGCTAATGCCACTAAAACCTACTCAATTAGATCAAGATATAAACTGCTAATAATGCTAAAGAGTAAATGATAATTGTAGGAGGGAACAAAGAAACTAAAAGATACGGAAGATAATCTTAAAGTTGAAACAACCAACTTATCCAAAAATGCTTCTCTGAATAACATGTCATGATATTTTGCGAGTCAATATGGGGTCCTTAAAACATATCCCTTATGAGATAAAGTAATGGATTTGTAGAGAATAAAATAAACTAAAGATGAAATGGAGAGGAAAAAGCTAAAGATGAAAATGGAAAGGTAAAAACTAAAGGGAGAATAGAAAGAAACAAGGTTTTATGGAATTGGCTCTCTTAGTGTTATAAGCTTAAACTTTCACTCCTATTTATAGTAGTTATACATAATAAAGAAACAAACACTAACAAACAAAATGATATTAAAGCCTAATGACTAGTCGCATCACAAAGATCGGATTTATGATTAGTCATATCACAAAGATATAGCCTAAAATATGCCTAAAATATAACTAAGATACGTTAAATCTTAAAGATAGAGATATGGTCACTTCATGAAGACTAATAAAATCATGAATGTTAAGTCTAATCAAATCATGAAGATTACAAAATATTTCAAGTGAAAAGACAAGTCAACAGTAAATCTAATCAATGTGTTAATGAAAAAATGCCACTATATTTAACACTTTTCCTTGGCATTTTTGCTAGAAACACCACGTTTTTTTTCTTAATAATTCAAGCCTTGCCTTGGGTAAGGCTTTGGTTAGAAAATCTGCAAGTTGATTTTCTGAGCTGCAATAGACCAACTTCACTTTATTTTTTGTTTTAGCTTCTCGAACAAAATGATATTTAATTTTTATATGCTTGGTTCTTCCATGGAAAACTGGATTTTTAGCCATTGCCATGACTGAGTGATTGTCACACCTAATCTCAGTTGTTTCATTCTAAGTTAGCTTAAATCTTTCAACAATTTTTTGAGCCAAATTGCTTGATTAGCAGTGGCTATCGTTGTAATATGCTCAGCTTTTACAGTTGATTAAGCCACTATCTCTTTCTTCTTTGAGTTCCATGCAAATGTACCAAAACAAGTGTAAACAAATAGCCTGAAGTGCTTTTAATCTCATCACAAGATCCTACTTAATCACTATCTGTATATCCCAACAATTTTACTTCAGCTGAATTTTGAAATGGAACACCAAAATCAATTATCCCTTTGATGTATCTCAGTACCTTCTTTATAGTTCCGAGATGAGTTTCACTTGGACAATGCATAAATCTAGAAAGCAAGCTGACAACAATCATTACGTTTGGCCTAGTTGTTGTCAAATATAATAAGCTTCTAATTAGCCTTTTGTAATTTGTTTCATCAACCTTGGCAGAATTGTCATCTTTGCTGAGTTTCTCATTTTGAGCTAATGAAGTGCAAACAAGTTTGCAATTCTCTATGTTAAATGTCTTCCACACTTGTTTGGCATAGTTTTATTGAGAAATGAAAATTCCTTGTTGAGATTATGAAATCTCTATTCCAAGGAAATAGAACATCTCTCTCATGTCTATCATTTCAAATCATTTTAAAAACTTTCATCATTTGATCTTTGAATTATTGCACCAATGTAGAATTGCTCCTTGTCACAAATATGTCATCAACATACAAAGAAACAACCAATAAGTCATTGTTTTCAGTAGTCTTGGCATATAATGTAGCCTCACTAGGACTTTTCTTAAATCTCAAACTCAACAAATGATTATCAATTCTAGAATACCAAACTCTCGAAGCTTGTTTGAATCCATACAAGTTTTTCTTAAATAGACCTTGTCTTCATTTGTTTTAGCAATAAAACCTTCAACTTACACAATGTAGATCTCCCCTTAAGATAACCATGCAAAAATGCAGATTTGACATCGACTTGGAATATTTTTCAACTTTTCTGCATTGCCAAAGCTAATAAAAATCTTATGATATCTAGCCTTACAACTGGAGCAAAAGTTTCTGAATAATCAATACCAAACTATTGAGAGTAGCCTTAGCAACTAGACTACCTTTAAGCTTGTTGATAGAATCATCAGCACTAAACTTGGTACTGAGAATCCATTTAACTCCAACGATATGCTTATTGCTAGGTTTGTCTACTAGCATCCAAGTCTGATTCTTTTCAATCATCTGAATCTTCTCCTTCATTGCATCTCTTTATTCTGAGAATTTGAAGGCTTCATCAAAGTTGATAGGTTTAAGGACAACAACATTTGACCTTTGGTAGATGGTAGCATGTGGTTTGGTTCCTATCACTGGATCATGGTCAATGGTTTCATCATCAAACATGGACTCTTCTTGTTGTTGAGAGTTCAAATCCACTACAATTTGTTCAACAGATTCTTCTTTTTATTTTTCCTAGTTCCACACTGCATCTTCATTGAACTTCACATTTCCAATCACAGTAGCTGTAAGTAGATTATAAGTTCTGTTGCCTTTAGTAATGTTGTTGAGCTATGAAAATGTAGATTTTTGCCTTTTGATCAAGCTTGTCCCTTGTACTCTTAGGAACCTGCATATAACAAATGCTTCCAAAGACTCTAAGATGTTGAGCTGATGTTTTGCTACCATACCAAGCCTCACACTGAGTTATTCCCATTAAGGCTTTTATAGGCAACCTATTAAAAATATAGATTGAAGTGTTTGTCGCTTTTACCCAGAAATTCTTAAAAAGCTTTTTTTTAAGTAGCATACATTTGACTATTTCCATGATGATTCTGTTTAACTTTTCATTAACACTATTCTGCTAATGTTTAATAGCTACAACTCTACAAAACTCATTAAATCTATTAAATGTGTACTCAATATCATTATCTGACCTTATAGTTTTGATTTTGTGACCATTTTTTTAATTTATGCTTTGAAACCCTAAAACATTGCTGCTACCTTAGACTTTTGTTTCATGAAGTACATCCAACACAACCTGGTAAAATCATCTATAAAAAGAATGAAGTATCCACTCCATTGAAGGATAAGGTATTCATAGGCCCACAAACGTCAGTAAGAATCAACTGCAACTTCTTAAAAGCTCTCCAAGCTTTGTTGATTGGGAATGGTAGCTTACTTTTGTTCTCCCAATTAACAATTTCACATACTCCAGTACAATCATCAAAAATAGGCATGTTTGACACGATCATTTTTATGCATATAATTCAGTGCCTTGTAATTGAAATGTCCTATCCTTTTTTGTCATAATACATATTCATCTACTGAACTAGTATATGCTGATGAGTTTGCTTATTGCCAATCTAAGGAGAAACATTTTCCTTTCATGCTAACAGTGAAAAGTTCATGGCCAGTAGGATCATGAATGATGCATGGTCTATCTTTGAACTTCAATGAATAGTTCTTTTCTAGCAATTGTCCTACACTTAACAAATTCTGATTTATTTGTGGTACAAATAAAATATCTTGAATAAGTTTTGTACCTGATGGTGTCTAAACTATCACAACTCCTCTTCCTTTAACTTTTATGAACACACCATTTTCAATTTTGACTTTAGAATTGAATGTCCTATCAAGCTCATTGAATAGTTGATGTTAGACACCCTACGATGAATACATCACTATCAATAAGCCATGCACTTAAGGAATCTTTGGTAGCATAGCAAGAAGCAGTAAAAACATATTCATATTGTTGCTTTGAGATATCTGCACTTTAGCTTGCTGATCTTGTTGCTAGTTGGTTTGGTTCTTGTAAACCTTTTCCAAGTGACCAAGTTTCTTGAGGATCTGTATTGTACATCAGGTTTGCACCAACAATATTTTTCTAGGTGGTCTTCTTGTAGTGTGAGCATGGTGGAAATTTGCCTTTTTTTTCACTATTTTCTGAAATCTTGTTTCTTATACCTCTTGATTTTTTATTCTTGCCCTTATTTTGTAGTTTTCCTTTCTCCTTAACTACAAATGCACCATCTGTTGAATCTTTCTACCTAATAGCTTTCCTTTGCTCTCGTGCTTCGAGAGTATTCATCAATTTTGCTAACGAAATCTTAGTTCAAGTATTTGCAGTCTTCAAGTGAAGAAATTTTGGATTCAAACCTCTCAAGTAAACTAACAAGAACTTTTTCTATAACTCTATAGTTTGCCGTATCCTCTCCAAGTAATCTAAGCTTGTTCACTATTTCCATGAGTTTATCTTTATACTCCTTTAGAGTTTCAAACTTTTTAATCTTTAAGACTTTATATTCTCTCCTGAGATTGAGCACTTACATTTGTCTGGTTTTGTCACTACCTTGAAACTCCTCCTGGATCATGTCCTAAGCTTGTTTTGCTATTTCATATGCTATGATTCTAATGAAAATTTCATCAGAAACCGATGACTCAATATAACTTTTAACTTTGTATCTCTTTGCCCTCTCTTCAATATAATTTCTTCATTTGGGCTATGGTTGAATTGCTTGGAACTTAGGGTAATTCCTTCTTATTTTTGACCACTTCCTAAGAATCAAAAGCATTTAGATATGTCTTTATTTTAATATCCCATATCTGATAATTTTTACTTGAGAAAATAGGTGGTGGAGGAAAAGAACAACGGCTTAAAGCCATTTTTGGTTACAAATGCTGATTAATTCTTTTATCACTTAACTCTCAATAGTTTAGGCCCTCTAACACAATATCAAAGCTCTTAATACCAATTGATGGAGTTGTAGAGAATAAAATAAACTAAAGATGAAATGGAGAGAAAGAAGGCTAAAGATGAAAATAAAGAGGAAAAAACAAAAGGGAGAATAGAAAGAAACAACCATTTTTGAAATTTCTTGGTGTTGTGAGCTTAAACTTTCACTCTTATTTATAATAGTTATACATCATAAGCAAACAAACACCAACAAACAAAATGATATTAAAGCCTAATGACTATTCACATCGCAATGATAAAATCTATGACTAGTCATGTCACAAAGATAAATACTAGGATATACCTAAGATATGTTAAATATTAAGGATCAAGATATAGCCTATGACTTGTCAGTTCATGAAGACTAGTTAAATTATAAATGTTTAGTCTAATCAAATCATAAAGATTACAAAATATTTCAAGTGAAAAAATAAATTAATAACAAATCTAATCAGTGTGTTGATGAAAAAAATGACACTACACTCAACAGAAAGTGATGCTTTTGTGGGGAAAATTCTGATATGATTCTGCATGTTTTTTGAGACTAAATGATAGTTGTGGGATTATGGAATATGCAAACGTATACACTACAGGTTTATGAGGTGCAAGGAAGTACATTTTTTGATTGGCTTGTTAATCTCTATTGCGGACAGAAATGGGCGTGTTAGATTATGTTGCATGACGATCTGGACATTTCGGCCAACTCGAAACAATATCAGATTCAACTAGCAGAAATGGGATGTGGAGATGGTTCGTTAGATAGTAGAACAGGGTCTAAAAGACTATGATGCTGCACTAACACATGATGAGGGTAAAGGCCCACACCTACAACTAGATGGTTCCACCAGTCAGTACTGGTAACAGCAGGGCGAGGTTAGGGGCTATGATTCGTGATTCAAGTTGAGAATTAATTGCGGCGCTAGCTAGGAACATCAGGCCTATGCATTCAATTTTTGTGCAGGAAATGTTAGCAGCTAGGTGAGGCATCGGTTTTGCTCAAGAAGGGGCTTATTTGTCTTGCTAATCGAAATTGATGGATTTGAGGTGTTATCCGAGCTTCAACGGATGGACCATCTATTCTGTGGTAGGACATAGGCAATTCACCTTTTGGTTCGACAGCTAACGTCTTTAAGTTGGTCTTGTAAAATAAAAGGAAATTATGCCGTTCATTGTTTAGCAAAATATGTGGTATGTCTGGGACATGAATGTGTGTGGCTGCATGATGGCTCAACTTTCCTGATACCAATTATTGAGAGGGATGTTCTTTAGCAATATTAGTAAAATGCATTTTCTATTAAAAAAAATCACATTTGAAGCAAACGAATAAAAAATGTGAATAATTCAATTATAACAGTTAACCAAGAATGAGTAAGAAGTATGTTTTTTATTTTGAAGAATCAGTAAGAACGTTACACGAAACGATAGCCCAAGTGGTTTAGTGAAAATGAAGTGTCAGAACTCAGGAGCAAGCAACTAAATTTGTGTGTGTGTGTGTGTGTGTGTGTATATAAAAGTTAAGGGGAGAGTGGAGAGTTAGAGGATAAGTCAGTCAGGACTCGAGACTGAGGAGGAAGTGAAAGGAGGATAACTAACCTAGTATGTCTAACACCAACGCAATAGCGAGTGGAGTGGCAGGAGCAGGCGCTGGAATCATTGCTCAGATCCTCACTTATCCCCTTCAGACGGTCAGTGCTCTCTCCGTCTTATTTCTTCTTCTTCAATTTTCATGTAAATGGCTTCCGAAAGTTCTGTACAAATATAATGAAGGTGAACACGCGTCAACAAACGGAGAGAACTGCCAAGTCCAAACCCAAACCCTCCGCTGCGGCTGCTCCTTCTGGCACACTTCTTCAGATCCTCCACGTACGTCACTTTTCATCTTTCAAACTGCTTATGATTCCTAGTAGTTTGCTGCCTCCAGTAGCGATTCTGGTTCTGATTCTTCATATAGGTCCTACGAACTGAAGGCTGGGGAGGACTTTACTCCGGGCTTAAGCCTTCTTTATTTGGAACTGCTGCTTCACAGGTGTTTCGCTTGCCCGTCCCCTGCTTTCAGCTCTCTGTTTTATAGTGGCATAAATCCTCCGGCTTCACTTCTTCTCTTCAAGCTGTTGTACTCGTAATAATATTCTTGTCATGTTGTCAGGGCATTTACTACTACTTTTATCAGCTATTCAAAAATAAGGCTGAGGCTATTGCAGCTGTTAATAAGCACAAGGGACGTGGGGATGGCACTGTTGGCATCTTCTCTTGGCTTCTTGTAGCGGCTCTTGCAGGGTAACTCTCATCCCTTCTATGCCTTTCCAATATAAGATAATACTAATTTTCCATTCATTTGTCCATCCAGTTGAGACGTAGTATAAGGGTAGTAAGGGTTAATAATAATTTATTTAATTTTAATATACATCTTCAACTTGCAGTAAGTTTTTATTGTTTTATTTTTTATCACGCCTTTTGAGCCAAAAATCTTTAGCTTTGTCAAATTTAATTCGTTTTTTTGGGGAAGTAAGTCAAATTCTATTCGTTTGTGCATAAAAAGGTGTATATGATTAGTTAGACCACGGAAAGTTAGGACAATTGATGAATAAAATAACTGACTAAAATGATCTCACCCTGACCCTGCAGGTCCTTGAATGTATTGCTGACAAACCCCATATGGGTTCTTGTAACCCGTATGCAGGTCTGGTGTTTCTTCCCTTTTCTATACCTCTATTGTTGTTGTCTGCGTCTGTCATACAACTAGTGATGTGTAAAAACAACATAAGTTTGTTTCTATGGAACAATATTGTATATCTGCTGGAATTTCACTTATTGTAAATATACCAATACTAGTTTTTGTCCATCTCATCGGTGCTACTAACTATACTTGAGTTTAATTTTATCTTAATAGCAGTTCCACCTAACTCCTACAACAAACTAATAGGCTTTTTAAAAAATTCATAATCATTGAATGCTCACTAAGCAAGATAGCTTAGCCTATATAGTGCTTGTGATCCCCTCAAGATCAAAAACCCTGTTTTTGCTTCAGACTCATACTCAAGCAGAAAGAAAAATTTTGGAGTCCAAAAAGGAAGCTTTATTGAAAGAGGCTTCTGAAAACTGCTTAATGGGTTCAAGACTGCAAGATAAATTGGCTGAGCTTGATTCAAAGAAGCCTCATCCTTTTGGAACCATTCATGCGGTTGGTATCTATCTCTATCTGCTCACTTCTCTTACTTTTTCTTTTTGATTCCTTGAGGGTTAGGGGTTGGGGAAATGTTGATGTTGACATATTTGTTTCACCATTTTCTCTGGTTGCTAAATTTCTTTATTAATTTAATAAATATATTTTTTAGTTAGTCTTTTAGTGCAAAGGTTCCTTAAAATTGCTGGTCATACAGTTTCGAATCTTCAAAATTATGCGTAATTTTATCATATTATAATACGAAAGACAACCATTATATTCATTCGTTGCAAATCATAAGTTTGTATGTTTTCATAATTTTCTAGGCTCGTGAAGTTTATACTGAAGCAGGAATAAGTGGATTCTGGAAAGGCATCATACCAACGCTCATTATGGTTGGCATCTACTTTAATATATGTAAAGCATGAATGGATAAACTATTTATTTGCGTCTGATTAATCGAGATTTTGTTTATGCCAGGTTTGTAATCCCTCTATCCAGTTCATGATATATGAGAGCTCATTAAAGCGTCTGAAGGAAAAGCGTGCTGCTAATAATAAGCATGGATTAAAAAATGTATCAGCTTTGGAGGTACAAGATATCTTTGAGACAAATTAGTAGTGTTGGGATGCACCACGGCTGATCATCTTGAAGCTGCATTTTTATTTTAATTTTTTTTTCCGCATTGGCATCAAATTACTCAAAACCTTGTTTGTTATACATCATCTAAAAGGGAGACAACTTTCTTCCCATCAAATTTGGTACCTAAAGTTGAAAAATTAAGTAGCATCACCGACTTTTGAACCCCCTCCTGTGGAGCTGGTCCAATTCCATAAAAAATAGGAATATGCACTTGGTGGCTGTCTAAATTTTTATTTTTCTGCCTTGCGCAGGTGTTTTTCTTAGGAGCCTTGGCAAAACTTGGGGCAACCATAACAACATACCCACTGCTAGTTGTCAAGGTAAAGTTTGGCAGAAATGGCTCCTAAGGAAGTTGGACCACTGTGACGATTCCTTTTTATGTCCTTTGTCTTGCACCAACACTTCTGAAGCATCTTACCGTTTTTATTCTCTTAAATACTTGTACAGTCTCGGCTTCAAGCAAAGCAGGAGATTGGTGGGAATATATCACTAAGATATTCAGGTTTGCTATCAGATAAATTCAGCCCTATCATGATCTTCAAAACCTTTTGGCCAATTCTTATCATCTTTGCGGTCACCATCTTTTTTCTTCTTCATGTTAGAAAGAAACGTTCGACTGTAGCTTATCTTTCATGACATAGTATTGGCTGTGGTGAACTTATAATAACTATGGTTTAACTTTTACTTTTTTTGGCTTTTGAGTTTCAGATTTTGTGCCATTTCTCAGTGCCTTTATTTTTTCTAATGGGTAGCCAGTAGCCACCTGATGCCAATGATATGCTCTCAGGCAACCGCATTTATAAGTTCCAGGCATTTTATATTGAATTATGCACGTATTATGGATCTTCTTCATCTCTTTTTGGATCTTGCAGCCTCTAGTTGAGTCCCATTCTATATTCATAACTGCCTTATACAAGTTGCCCTCATTTTGACATCACTAACTTTTTGTGAGCTATTTAGTCTTGATTCTTTCCTCTTCCATTGTGACTTAACACTCATAAGATTCCAATCTTTTCTTTGTTGAATCTGTTACTCTTTGTTGCCAATACATCAGGGGTATCCCCAAGCTTTGCTTGGGCCTTCCCCTCCTCAGATGATCTTAAGGGCTCACTCCCCAAGAATCTTTTACTTTCCTTATTGCCAAGGCTGTGCTTTACAGAGTGTATGTGGTTTGTAGCAATATTACAACATTTTCTAATGCTTCGTCATTTGATGTATCTGTTTGTAAACTAATTTATAGCTTCAACGTCGACAGCAATTGGTTCTGCCTACCAAAATTTGTCATTTATGCGTATTCTGACTTTCCATTTCAAAATGGCTTCTGTTTTATTTCTTCACACCTTTACTATATATTCAGCTTCTGTCACCCTTGCTCTAAAACCTTGTCAGTATCTTCTCAATAGTCTTACTTAAAAGTTACCATTATTCTAGTTTCAGTGGTGAGTTTTATCATCTAGAAGTATTTCACCAAGGAGGTTCATCCATTATTGTAATTGGGTGATATAAAAGTTAACTGGCTTCAGCAGTTCTTTAGAAAAGAAAGTTAACTAACTTCGGAAGAGGTTTTGGCCCCAATTCATATAGCTTTTTCTGTGGAAATAAAAAAAGTACTTTCTAATTCTAAAGTCATGCACGGTGCTTCTTGCTCTTTTTGGCTTTAATAGCAAGAATGAAAATATTAGGGTAGGAAAAGAGGTTGTGAAACCGTGTTTTGTAGCTTTCCTTGACATTTTTTGTTTTTGAATTCTGTTCATAGGTTTAAGGCTTTTAAATTCTTTGTTGACATTGGAATCCTAGAGTTACCACCACTTTGTCCTGTTTAGTCTTATTCGTTTGCATTCACAGAAGTGAGGTAAATATCAATTGCCATCTACATTTAAGGTAACCTTTGCTTAATTGGACCACTATGAAGATTTTGCCTTCAGATTATCTGCTATGTGACGTTTTTTTGGTCTTTATTTATCTAAAGATAGATATCCACGTTTCATAAGTTTTTGGCTTCCTTTTTGGATAAAAGGATATAGTAGTTACTTTATCTACTATGGTTTGGCAAGAATGGTAACTGCAAAATTTTGCAGCACAGGTACACTTGATGCTATAATTAAAATGATCAGGTATGAGGGATTGCCTGGCTTTTACAAGGGGATGAGCACAAAGATAGTACAAAGTGTTTTTGCAGCTTCAGTACTCTTCATGGTCAAGGAGGAGCTTGTCAAAGCTTACATGTTTCTTGTTGATAAGATCTGAAAGTCCCATAGAATGTGAAAAGCTAATCATGTATAAGGTATCTCTCTCTCAATTCCTTTTTCTTTGTCATTTCTGCTAGGTTTAACTAACACCCTTAAGGGCTTTGCATGTGCCAAACTCCTAAAGATTGCTTCTTAACTAGACAATAATGAATTCTGAATTACTTTTGCATAATGTTATATTGCAGGTGATGAAATTTCAAGCTAAGAGGTGGCAAAAATTTTCAAGCAGTATAAGCATCAATTCTTTTCTTTTTCCTTTTATCGTGTCCTAGGTTTTGAACTCATCTGCAACAATTGAGTATAGCTGTGTGTAGAGTAGGACACAGAAGAAAAAAGAAATGAGGCTTTCAGGTTGTGAAAGTTTTGGTGAATAGGAGATCTGATCTGATAAGGCTGATATGTGGCAGTGATTATAATACAATACAAAGCTTTCAACTTAATATCACTTACGTACTTATTAAGGAGATATGCATTGAGAATTTAGAAGCACTAATTCTGGCTTTTCTTTTCCCTTCCATTGTGCCTTTATTTATAGTTGTTTTATTTGCTTCGCATCTTGTAAATTCATTTTGGTGTATGGTGAAGTGTGTACTCATGCTGATGAACCTTATTAGTTTTTGCAGCTTATAGTTAGCCTCATGAATGTAAAGAAATGATTTCTTCTAATTTATCTTGTTATGGTCAAAAACTTTATTACGTTAATAAAACCAAGAACAAATAAGATATATCTCTGACATCACTTGAAGTAGTGAACCTTCTACAGATCACTTATCCACCTTCATATGCTATATGTCATACTCAAAATAACCTTATCATAAGCATTCCTTGGAACTCGTTCATAATGAAATCAAAATTTGACACTTCCCACACAAAATAGTCTATTATCACAAATTAGAGGATTGTTTACACGATAGTTATTTTCTAGTAAGTACCAATATGCCATAAGTTTCACATTACTTCAATCATATGAGATCTAGTTGTATTGTAGATACCTCATTTGTCTGAGCCAACCTTTGGCATCCCAGATCTTAATTGAAAAATGATAGAATCAGAAAATAAAAATAATAAACTGGGGATGACTGGGGAGTGCTATGTCGCCAGGCACTATTAGGTGACACGGTTTTAGGTGGAAAAATTTTTTGGGGAAGGTCTAAAATTCCTATAGGTTATATTAAAGAAAAATGTAAAAATGAGGCATCAACGGTTACTATCCGAGGTGTCACCAAAGTCATGCAGATAAACGTAGGTTAGTTTTCCACTATTTGTGACCAAGCTGAGGTATTCAAGGAGCCTAAGGTATTTGCGAGTGAAATTGGTGCATAAGTATTGATACAAGGCCTTTATGCGATCAAAAATTTGAATTTTCACATGTAGTATCGATACCAAAGGGTTTGGTATCAATACATAGGGTGTGGTATTGATACTTAGCATGTTTGTATAGATACAGGCCTTGGTAGTAGCTAAAATTATGATTTTTGGCAAAATGTATTGAAACAGAAGCAAGAGTATCAATACAAGGTTCTAAGTCTCGGGACTGGAATAAGGTTTTGCTTTTGGTAGTGATACATACTTCATTGTATCGATACTCATAGGTAAAAATTGGCTTGTGTTTCAATACAACATGTTTGTGTTGATACACTAAGGCATTTTTGCCCAGTTTGGGCCATTTTTCAGTCTTTGAAAATCTAATTCAAATATGTTTCTTACACCAAAAATCATCATAGTTCATATCAACCCTCAGCTATGGGCACATGATTAGACAAAGCCTAAATAGCCAATGAAAAGGGTCATTGTCATGAAATATATGGTTGTAAGAGGGGATGCCAAGCATATATCTGGTTGCAGGCTGTTATAGCCTTTCTACCCCACTACTCTGCATGGCAGAACCAATGGGAAAAAAACCAACTGAGCATAGTAGCTAGAGATGTCCTCTATCACATGAATGAAAGATAAAAAAATACCCTTGCTTTGTCTCCCAAAAGCATTGGCTGACCTTTGGATTTAAGAAGAAAAAAGTTGGCTCAGCAAAGGGGGACTCTCTAGCAATTTCAAAAAAAAAATCCAGCAACCTTCAGCCCTAAAAAACACTCCCCAAAACACTAATTCATGGCTTTTAACCTTCAACCTTTTTCCATTCTAGTAGTTCCTCTAAAACCATTACCAGAAAACCTCTAAAAACTCAGCCTTTCGCACACCTTCAGCTTTAAAACTCCTTACCATCAATAGTAAAACCAAAAAGCTTCTTCTTTTCATCCTTCTCTTGTTAAATAATAGCAAAGAAAGGGAAGAAATTGAGCTTAAAGTCACTTTTTCAAGTAGAAGAAAAAGTTCAAAATTTTTGGTATACTTTCTCTACCTTGTTCCATACATTTTCTTTTTTTATCATCTACATCATTTTAGTGAGCCCTTCATGATTGCATGACCACAATAGGTTCCTCATGCATTATTGTGGCCTCACTTGTGATAATTTTAGGATCTTGATGTTCTTTTGATGCCTTGATGTTATTTGATACGCTAAACTTCTTCTATTTTATTTTGTTATTAAAATAGTCCCTTATTCATGCATTTGCTATCATGTTTCATCTATTTTCACATCTTAACACAAGCGTGGATTTTCTTCCTAACATATCTTGAGTATTCTCATGCATTTTCTTGCATTTTAAGGAGTCTCATAGTATAAAATTCATCTTGAAAATTCCAGCATTCTTTTTTTTCTTAAATATGTTCTTATCATCTTTTATAACATAATTTTTGATGCCATTCATAGAGTTATTATTTCCTGCACCATATTTGTCATTTTCTTGCATTTTTTGTCATCTTTTCCATGTCAAAATGTTATCTTTATGTGTTTGTATGTGTTATCTCTATCAAGATGCTTCCGTATTTGATAAAAATTTGATTTTAAAAAATCTCTAATTTAAGTTCATGCTTCCTTTAATGGATGGAGAATAGCATGGATTTTATGTTTTCATAAAACTGGTCTTCTAATCTTGGGGAAAAATTAAAAATTTCAAATATGGATTCATGGTAAAATAAGTTTAAAGATGCTGTCTTTCAAACAAAAATGACCTTTCGTTGATAAAGAATATATTAAGCCTTGATTTTGAGTTTAACGCCTTTGTAGTGGTATGGTCAACAAATTATTTCATCATCCCATACTATTCTAGGATTGTGGAAAGAACGTGTGATGCCCATGTCATGCTTTTCTATGTGTTGTGGATGTTCGGATGTCCATGACTTAAATTTGACCCCTAAGAAGCCCAAAAAATCGAATAGCCCCCTGTTTTTGCTTTGGCAGCATTTTAGTCTGAATTTGAAAAATTATTTTTGAACCATAAATTATTTTTCCTGAATTTTTTGATATGTTCCCTTAAAAGGCATCAAATCACCTTTCCAAATATGTCTTGTTTGCCCCCAAATCATCCCAGATGAAGAAGTTATGATTTTTCGATCATTTGCTGTACGAAACAGTTGGAACCAACACATTACATTCTGTTTGGGCCATTTCGACCTGTTGGATGATTTTACTATATTACTTAAACATTTTTCCTAGAAAGTTTGCAAAATTACCTTTTCGAAAAGGTATAAGGTTTAGGATTTAAGATTAAAGTTTAAGGTTAAGATTTAAAGTTTAAGGTTTAAGGTTTAAGGTTAAAGTTTAAGGTTAGAGGTTTAAGGTTTAAGGTTTAAGTTTAAGGTTAGGGTTTAAAGTTTAGTTTAGGGTTTGAGATTAGAGGTTAGGGTTTAAAGGTTAGGTTTGAGGTTTAAAGGTTAAGGGTTAAAGGGTTTAGGGTTTAAGATTTAGGGTTTGAGGTTTAAAGTTTAGGGATTAGGGTTGCGTTGGGGGTTGGGGTTTGTGGTTTATAGTTTAAGGTTTACAGTTTAAGTTAAGGTTTGGGGCTTAGGTTAGAGTTTGGGGTTTAAGGTTTAAGGTTAGGATTTAAGGTTTAGGGTTTAAGGTTTGAGGTTTAGGGTTTAAGCTTAAGTTTGAGGTTTAGGGTTTAAGGTTTAAAGTTTAGGGTTTAAGGTTTGAAGTTTAGGGTTTAAGGTTTGAAGTTTAGGGTTTAGGGTTTAAGGTTTATGATTTCAGGTTTAGGGTTTAGGGTTTTAGGTTTGGGGTTTAGAGTTTAGGGTTTGGGGTTTAAGGTTGGGGTTGGGGTTGAGGTTTAAGGTTTAGGGTTTAGGGTTTGGGGTCTGGGGTCTGGGGTTGGGGTTGGGGTGGAGGTTGGTGTTG
>JBBYHM010000020.1:3723722-3749352 GCA_038381775.1 Adansonia rubrostipa | reverse complement strand
AAACCCTAAACCATAAACCCCAAACCCTTAACCCTCAACCCTAAACCCTAAACCCCAAACCCCAACCGTAACCCCCAACCTTAAACCCTCAACCCGTAACCCTAAACCCAAAACCTTAACCTTTAAACCCTAAACCCTAAACTCTAACCCCAACCTCAAATCCCAAACCATAAACCTTAAACCCTAAACCCTAAACCCCAAACCTCTAACCCCAAACCCTAAACCTTAACCCCAACCTTAAACCCTAAACCTTAAAGTCTAAACTCTAAACCCCTAATCTTAAACCCTTAACCCTAAATCCTAAACCCTAAACCCTTAACCTTAAACCCCCAACCCCTAACCCTAAACCCTAAACCTTTAACCCCTAACCTTAAACCCTAAACAAACCCCAACCCTAACCTCAACCCCAACCCCCAACCCCAAACCTAAACCCCAACCCCAACCCCAAACCTCAAACCCTAACCTCAAACCTTAAACCCTAAACCCAACTTCAACCTCAAACCTAAACCCTAAACCCTAAACTTAAAACCCTAAACCCCTAACCCTAAACCCCCAACCCCCAACCTCAACCAACCCTAACCCAAACTCCAAACCTTAAACCTTAAACCTTAAATCTTAAACCCCAAACCCAAAACCTGAAACCCAAAACCCGAAACTCGAAACCCGAACCCCGAACCCCGACCCCCCAACCCAACATCCAACCCCTAAACCCCAACCCTAAACCCTAACCTTAAACCCAAACCCCAACCCTAACCCAAACCTCAAACCTTAAACCCTGAACCCTAACCCCCAACCCTAAACTCTAAACCTTAAACCCTAAACCCCAAACCCTACCCCAAAACCCACCCCAAACCCGACCCCCGACCCCAGATCCGAGACCCCAACCCCCACCCCAACCCCCAAACCCCAAACATCAACCCCAACCCCAAACCTCAACCCAAACCCTAAATCTCAAACCCTAAACCCAAACCCAACCTTCAACCCCTAACCCTTAAACCCTAACTAAAAACCCTAACCTTAAACCCCAAAACTAAAAACCTTAACCCTAAACTCCCAACCCTAAACCCTAACCCTCAACCCTCAACCCTAACCCTAAACCTTAAACCCTAAACTTAAAATCCAAACCTCAACCCCTAAACCCTTCAAAAAATGAGATAGACAATCGGTAACACTTGTTTACTTTAGAGGAAAAAAAAAAACAAAAACAGAAGTGCTTCTCGAATTTTATCAACAACCAATTCTAATTAATTCACCTTAATTTTTAAATAAGCATTCATTCATTCCCATTTCCCACTGTTTAAAGAAAAACAAGTGGTTCTTGAATCTTCACAAAACTGAATCGTAGTAGCCTTCATTATTTACCGTACAAATACAATTGCACATAATAATAAATATAAAAGTCAACTGTTTTGTACTCATTAATTACCAACATTACAATGGCCAAAGGGCAGGCGCTACACTAGAGTACTTTTTTTTTTTGAGGGGGGGATGGGGGAGCATGTTCAACTTTTTTTTACCACTATCCTGTACTGTCCTGTCCTGTCCAACTCCAACTGGTCAAGTTACGAAAGTCGATCAGGCTGAGGCTGCCGAGTTTGGTTCAATTATCTTGCTTGCTGGTGCTTTGTCTTGTCTTTCTACATAAGCAGAGGGAAACCATCCAGCCTTGCCCTTGCATTCTCCTTCCGACCATCCGCTAGGACCCACCTTAATTGTCATATTACATTGCAAAAAAAACCTATGATTATCATCACCTAAAACACCAACATTAAACATTTAACCTTCCTAGCTACAGTTAGCACTGCAGTTAGAAACACTACGTACCTGGCGAACCACAACATAATCACCAACTGCTAAGCTTAACTCCCCATCTGCTTCAGCATCAAATGGGTGTACAACCTGTTAATACAAACAACACCTCAATCATGTCCACAATTGTAAATTAAAAACACTTAAAACCAAGTCAATTTCGCAAACAAACAAACAAAAAATACCAACTATGTAAGCTTGATGTAAAACAATACGAAAACTCATTAAGGATTGACATCCCACTAATGGATTTAGTATCTGGGGATTTATTCAGTAAAATTTTACCTTCAAAAGGAAAAAATAACGGTTATATGATCCCACAAACGATTACATCAATTGCTAAATAATGTCACAAGTGTCAAGGCTGATGAATGATACCCTAGCCTCTAATGCAATGCAAACATCCAGGAAGAGTTTCAATCAGCCTCCTGTAAATTTTCTGACAATAAATAAATATTTTTTTCTAACAGACACAAGAGAAAGGCAAATAAGAGAGTCAAAAAAGTCTGTAAAAGGGAAGACAGAAAAGTGAAAATCTGAAAACATTGCTCTAGGTGACAAACTAAATCTCCAATCTAGGAGGAGGAAGTTCAAGTATCCTAAAATGTACATGTTTTCATAGATATCCAACTCGCTGTTTAAACCAGAGGAAAAGTTCCATGTAATTCTACATTTGAGAGAGCATCATAGGACCGGGAATCACATTTCTGAGAAACTATAGCTGACTTCAGTCTTAAATTCAAGTTGCTTCTTCATTACGCAACAGATTGATACCCCAGGCAGTTTTCAGTAAAATTTATTACCTGTCAAACGACACTTGTTTCAAAAGTTTCCCAACATTTCTAGTTAACATAAGATAGTGCCTGCATGGTATGATCACTAACAGACATAAAATATAAAAGGAGTAAACTGAAATTTCTATTTTCACTTTATTCAGAGAATATATTTTCAAATTAAATTTATTTACAGTGGCAATCAAATTTTACAGTGACCAAAAGGAAAATTAGAAAAAAAAAAAAAAAAAAAGGACCATAGTATTCAGCTAACATGTATAAAGCAACTTTGAAGGGGTCTTCTTTGTTTCCTTTTATTTTCATCTTTCCCAAAGGTGAAGTTGTAGAAGACTATATTTCCTGAAAAGTTCAAAAGCCAAACCTTTGCTATGAAATACACATCGCTTTGATTGTTTCCCCGAGCTTCAGATCTATTTGAACTAGTATTATCATGTGCAAAGTCGACATTCACCTCTTTCTGCAATGTCACTGAGTTCAACGGCTCATTCATCTGCTCCTCTAGAAGCATCTATCCAGTAGTAAACTTTGATCATAACCTTTTGGATATATGCAAAAAATAGGAGAAGAGTAACAGCAATCTGGCACCCACAAAACTCAATGTACTCGATGATGACGCCTATAGAAGTCATTAGAACAATTACACAGCCAAGGGTAAATAAGTACAAACCTCAGCATATAGCTTCTCTAATATAGCAAGAATATGTTGATGATAAGATTTTTCGGCATCTACCTGCAAAATGACGCTGGTGAGGACCAAGGACCTGAGCATTACAAGTAGGGTAATGACCGTTGAAATCTGAATCTACTCAAGACTAAGTTGATTAAATCATCTCAATAATAAGTCTTAAATATCAGATTTGATGCATATATATATATATATATATATATATTCAATCTATGAATCACAGACACTCCATGCAGTGGTGTGTGCCTGTGTCCTACATTGACATGACTCTGACACACAAGTACGTGTCAGGCACGTGAGGGCACGTCAAAAAAAATGAAGATAAAATTGGTCACAAGACGTTTGGGCATGCTCAGAAATGACTGGACAGACGATTAAGTTCTTTTTCTTTTTCATTTTAGCATTTTTTTCTCTCAAATATGGAATCAACAATGAGCATAACCCATATCCTAAGAAAGTCAGATGTGTAAAATCTTAAGGACAGAGAAGAAAACAAACAGGTTTTTAAGATCCAAGTTTTTAATTCAAAACTGATTTGTTTTAATATTTGATTAAAAAGTATCAATTTTACATTTTTACTGTATATTATTTATAAAAAAATTTATTGCCATGCCCACCATTCCTGTGTCCTATTTTTTTAGAGATTCTAATGTTGCTGTGTCCGTACCATATCGTACCATATTGCATGACTTATCGGTGCTTCCTAGTATTCACTCGACGGGAGCAAAGCCAAAAGAAAAAGACTTTTAAAATCTACAATTATGTCGCCAGGTTAAATGTGCAGAATAGTTATTTTTTACATCCCGCACCCTTGAATAAGTATGTTCATAAAGTTAATACTACTCTAGTTCTAGAAGTTAGGTTTTTGTCCTCTTAGTCCAAGTTGTTTATTACTAGCTTAAGAGTTAGTTTCCTATTAGGGATCTCATTCAGTAGACTTGACTCAGTTTTTCACCAGGAGCCACTATAGTCATCGTCCCCTGACTAGGACTTTTTTGGTTTGAACTACAAGTCGAGCAAAGCAGCTAAATAATTCGTTAAACTAGAATCACAGGCATTGCATAAAGAGACTAAATTAGAATTAGCAAACCATTGCCAGAAGCAGCTGGAAAGTAATCTTTTGCTGCTGATCCTCAGCCGACAACATGGCAGCAGCTGCTTCTCTTCCTAGTACCATCATCGAGGATTTAAGTTCGATCAATCTTGATTCTGCTTGTTTAAGCTTCATGTAGCTTTCCGCAGATATATCAGATTCCCTGGTCTTTGATCTACGCCTCAAAACATCTGCTGCCTGTTTGTGAAAAAAAATAGCTGAGAATAAATATACATGTACAAAAAGAATTAAGAATAAAATGAAATGCTATCAAAAGATATGATAAAATTTCCAAAAGGTTATAAATTAGAGTCAAAAAAGCATTTAACTCTTTCCAAGTTAATGCATTAAAAACATCATTCTTTATATGTCACTTGTAATTAGGTTTTTCTTTTTGGATAAGTAGGAAGTATAACCATAACGTAGACTGTTACATGTTTTAAAAAAAAAGACAAAACTACACATATCCTGTCACCGTCAGTAAGCATATAAAATTTTTGAGTTAACTGAATACACTTTTATGATTTAGCTGTGCCACGCAATGACAACAGTCAATAGTTCAAGACATTACAGTTAGACTGCAGTCAGAAAGGTCCATGCCAAATTTCTGATTTTTGACCTTTTCTGGTCAATGGTTTAATTAACCAGAGTTCCCACGGGGATAGATTCCAATAGTTGAAAGGATTCACATCCTATCCGTTACTTTTTTGTCCATTACTTTCCAATACAATATTCATCACCATTCACTTGTGTACAATCGATCCATGAATTGGTGGAAGCCATAATAGTGAATGGTGATTAAACTTGTATTGGATAATGGACAAAAAAATAATGGAGTGGAGCTGGACCCCAATTGAAATTGATCTACTTCAAGTTTTAAAACAATGAAATACCTGAGCTTCAACCTCTTGGCGGAATCTATCATAACGGTGAGTCAAGTGCCGAGCATCCTCTAAAGGAGCTCCTGTAATTAATGCCCGTAATGGCTCAGAAACCTACATATTTGAAACCTGTAACACAATTAGAAACAGGGGGAAAAAAAAAAGGAAAAAATCTCCAAGCTCAGAGATAATGAAGTTATCTTAAATTTCCAACACTTTCATTGGAATACTGATTTTCTTTCATTTGTATTTATCTCAAGTTAGTGGGGCAAGAACAAGGATCACATTGTATGTTAAGTACATCAAACGACAGTCCATATGATAGCCACTCATTGATTTGGGTAGGTAATGTAAAATGATTTGCTTGGGTATACACAGTGGTGCAAAACAGATGGACAGGGCACATATGAACCAAACAAAGATTATCATTATCAGCATAGACTAAGTGCCTACGGGAGTGCGTTTCAGGTGAAATTAACCTATAAAAGAAGTCTCAAGTACCTATGTAACACAGATATTAGATGTTTTATGTCTTCATAGCTAGAAGCATATAACACACATATCTGGTGTTTTGTATGTTACTTTGAATCATCCTTCAAAACCTAGAACTCCAGAATTAGCTAGTTATTTTTGGATAATTAACAAAAAAGAAGATTGCCAAGGTCCATACAATAAAAAAGAACAACTCTTTAAATGTTAACTGAAGAGATTTGAAAATACTGTGATCATAATATCTTTATAATTTTCTTTAAAAAAATTACATCGACCAACTATCCTTTAATATGCTTGGTCTTCCAATATGTCCAATAGAAAATTACTAACACAAGCATGTTGACATTCTTAGAAGTTTCTTCAAGTCAAATGAAAAATCAATAGACCCATGACTAGAAATGAAAGCCATTATTGGCATCATAAATGTTCCAAGTTAGTTGTGAACATCTATTATCATTATTCATCATGATGATATTTAAGCAGATTTTAATAATCTTTCACAATTTCCTATAATGTTCTCTCCTCAAGAAGCCCCAAAGAACAATTAGTATATGGTAATAAAGTTAAGAAATTACCTGTTCACCAAGGATCCCAAGCAAGGTTTCCCTTTCATCTTCCATTAATTTATGTGACTTACCAAACTGAAGGGCAGCCCTTGCAAGAGAAGAACCAGTATTTTGACTTTCAGCACCATATTTGCAACAGTCATCAGCAAACTTCCTAGCTAAAATAGTCAATGTGAAATAAAATGAATAAGCTTTGCACGGGGATCAACATGCAATAAATAAGCCAACCATACTTACCTATTTCTATCAACTTTGAGCTTGTTGCAATAAAACCTTCTATGCCTCGGACAATGTTCCGCTGCAAATGCTGCAAGCATAATACATAAGGGTAAGTTGATATGCATTTATTCACAATTTATAAGTCAAACAACTCTATTAGAACTACGACTAGTTGAGAAAGGACTGAAGAATGTACCTTAGCTGCCTTTGTAGAACTGTATAGATCTTGAAGCTTTTGATGACATTGAAGTTCAGCTTCATCAACGGTAATGTCTTCGTGACTAAAATGCCCAAGATGCCGAAGTACTGCCTGCAAGATAGAGAAGATTTGAACCGTATATTGTGAAAAATACCTTAGACTAAAATAGATGGAACGATTAACAGACAGTAATGATAAAAAGAGCAACAAAAGAATGGTATATATTTTAATTTGTACATTTTTACATTTTTAAATTTCTATCACACAATATTCTTTGAAAAAACCTTCGACATCCTCGCTTGTTAGTTCGACTTGGAATTGGTTTAGAAATCCTACAAGTAGATAGATGCCAATAAAATTCAAGATTAAACACAAAGAAACTCCGACGCTATCATGTTTGTTATATTTGCCTCAAAAAGAAAAGAAAATTGAGGTGGACATCGCCAGTCGCTTGGATATGTATGCTACGAATACCGGATGCTTTTCTTGGTCTCTAGATAGAAGAAAAAGGAAAACATTAACATTAGAAATCAACAATTTGTAATAGTTGTGATCGCACGCAGATAGCAATTGCTAAGACATGAAAATTAGTAAAGCATGGTCTTATACATGATTGTTTCTATCAGTTTAAAGCCTAAACTTGAAACATGTCAGCATTTTCACAAATCTGATTCAACGAATAAGAAATAATCGCAAACAATTGGAAGCTTAACTGAAATCAAATTAAAAAAAAAAAAAAACCAGAAGCGGAAGCAGAAGCTGAGAGAATTGGACAGGATGAATGATGAAAGGAAACAAAAGAAAAGAAAGAAAACCCCACTTGCTGTTGCTTGGCAACTTGCTCCCTGAGCTTGGTAGCCTGCTTCTTAATAGCTTCCATATGTAACAGATAATCGGTGCAGACTAAGATGCCCAATAAATACGATGATTTCTGTAAATCAACGCCAAAAATCGAAAAAAAAAAAAAAAACTGAGCCGATCTTCAGTAGAGGAGAATTTGATTTACTTACTTTTTTGTGTCTGATTTTATGGACCTTTCAGATAACAGAAAGAGAGAAAAATCAAAGGAAAAAAAAAAGACAACACAAAGACAGACGGACAGACAGACTATCAAAAGGATTTGGCAGCGAGAGAAGAGGAAAGTGCCTTTCGACTGTCCATCCATGAGAATGGCTTGGTAACGTAATTAAACTCATTTAAATTATCGATTTTTTTTTATGAATATTGATATTTTTTATTTTTAGTTATACATTATCATTAATTTAATTTTAAAAATATATTTTTTATTTTATTTTAAAAATTCGTCGGTGGCAAAAAACAAATATGATAGGTTCAATTATTTTTAAAAAAATTATAAAAAAATAAAATTAACAAATAGTTATTAAATAAAAGTGAAAGTAAAAAAATAATTTTAAAGAAAAAAATTATATTTATTGAAATTATTAATAAAAAAATTAAAATTACTTATTTATCACTCTTTGGTTTGCTCACCGACTCTCCCCCACATATATATATATTATATCTAATTTTTAAATATTAGTATATTTATATCTATATTAAATTTAATATGCTCACACAACATACTAAAAACTTACAATAACTCTAAACTAAATTTTTTGGAACCCGAGAGATGTGACAGATATATGAAAAATAAAATTTCTTCCGATACGATAGATAATTTATATATTCATACATAATTTATGTAAAAAATGAGGAGAATCGATTAGCAAACCAAAAAGGGATAGACAGTAGTTTTTTCTTTCGTTGAGAACTCGCTATATAGTATGGCGAATTTCCAACAAATTAACTCACCTTCTTCCACGGCAAGTTCTTAGCATAGGTAAAAAAACATATTTCAAGAATTAATTTAAAAATTATTATAAATTAAAAAATAAAAAAATTATAATATTTATATAAAATAACTTAAATTATCCAATTCGATTCGATTTACTTATAATTTTATGACATAATAATACTTTATGGGAATATACATACAATTAAATATTTATACTTTTTAAATTTTTTTTATAGAAAAAAAATATAAATTAAAGCTCAAAGTCAAGGATGTTTTTTGACAACATCGTAACCAAGAAGCGTTTAAGGGAAGTTTTATACGTAGCGATCCTTTTAAAATGGAAAATAAATTAATCATCTGCAGCACTTTATAAATTTTGGGCTGATAGTTATTTTACAGCAAGATCACTTCATTCGTTGTAAGTGATTTGAATGTCATAAGATGAAAGTTTTATTACACTTGGAGAGGGATTTTAAAAATTATTTTTAGATAAATTTACTCTTAATTTCACTTTTCAATCATTAATCATTCTAATTACTATTGATCCACACTTTATAATTTTTTATTAAATAATAAATTTATATTTTATTATTTATTCAATTTTTTACGTCTTTGACATTCTTTCATTTCTCATGATCTTTTTTAAACGAATAATCTTTTTAATCAACATTTATTATATCTTCAAGTATTTATATTATTTTTTGTGTTTGATGGTAATGGGAATGTTTTTGCATCTCAAGATTCATGCAGATTAAGTTTTAGTTTTTTTTTTTTTTCAAAATATTTTTGACATTAGTTAGATTCTTGTATTGTTACTTTTTTCTGCTATATATCGTTGCAAGACCTTGCTCCATAACTTGATGTATAGATATCTTTTTAAAAATGTTTTTTCTAACATAATTTGGATATATTAAAATTTATACTGGTTTCATTAGTATCTAAATATATTTTTAATAGATTTTATCTCATATGTTTTATAAATATTTAAGTAAATCTTATCTTATTCTTTTTTACATAATAAAATAGCCGATGCAACCGGCCGGACTCAATGATCAAAAACGGATAGGCCGGCCTTGTCAACCAAAAGCGAATAGGTTACCTTGGTTCCTACACATAATCCAAACAATGTAGCTGAAAGCTTTAATGCCAAAGAAGTCCCAAACAGCATGAAAGGATAGAAGGAGAGAAAATTGGTGTATCTTTAAAACCTATCTGCCAGAAGTCTAACTTAAGATCCATCCGAGTCATAACTGATAGAATAAGCTTACTCTATGAGATAGAATTAAAATTAAAACAAAAAAAAAAAATCCATTTTCCTCAACTTAGTAGGCTATAAAAATCACCATTTCACTATGGAAATCCCGACTTTTTGCGGATTTTTTCCTGTTTGTGATAGTAAAATACCGAAGTCGGCCCAACACAGGTCTCCAACACGTGATAAATGCCACCAAAAGGTATATTGAAGTAATTGTTATCCATCCAAAGATCAAAACACCATGTATCCTGGTGTCTTAGACTTCTCAGCAGTCAATCAGCAGATAAATACTAAATTTCATGAATGCTTATCGCACGTAGTCAGTAGTATACTTCAGAAACGTAGTTCTTTAAGTCCATTCTCTTTCAATCTTGATAAAGAAGACTTACCATTTTAGCACTGAAATCTTTAACCTTATGAAAAGCGTTCGGCTTCAGCTACTTAAATAAAGCGGCCAATTTTTTTTCCTAGTGAAGTGGCATAGAAGGAAATCAAACCCATGCAGACTGCAGTTCCCATTTTACGATAGAAAGTAGCCCTAGGAATGAGACCTAAAACTAGGCAACTCGATGGCAGCAAGCTTAATTTCCATTTTGACAAAAAGATGAATTGCATCATTTGTATTTGAAAATAAAACAAACAAATCCTTTCATTCCAATATAGAATTTGTAAAACTCATGATACATTGAAATTTTGGAGGAGGAATAGTTGGATAAAATCATACAAGGGGCCAGGGCAATAGCCCATAGGCATTGGAAGGAAGGTATATCAAGTTGTGAATTTAACTTCCAGCTTCCATCAGCATCACGCAGCAAGCATATCATACAAGCATAATGAAATAAAAATAGTATCGACTTTACAAAGTACATTGTCTATAAGTATTAGCATGTAACGGTAAAATACAACGGAGTACAACACGAGGTCAAATGATTAGAATAGCTAAGCAAAGGTATGATTGGTGTAGAAAGTAGAGAAAATGATAAGTATACTCATTGTGCAGGCTCATCATCACTGTGACTTAGCTCATCTTCCATGCCATGAAGGATCATCCCTGCGGCTGCCTGCTCTGCCCAATTGACTATCTTTTCAGCCTGCCGGATAATCTTGTCTTTTTCCTTGACTGCCTTGTTGAGCATCTTTTGTTGTTCTTTGAGTGAAAAAGTAGCCAAATCGGATAGAAAATCATCACAATCAAGAGCGTTATCCAGCACCCTATTTTCCTTGTTGTGTTTCTTAGAAAGCCTTTTGGGAGAACACCCAAAGCAGCCAGGTTTTTGGGGTGGAGAAGAATCGAGAGGCAAAGGAGAAGCAAATGAGCGAGAATTTGATGTGGAGCGAATTCTTTTGGGTACTGAAGGCGAGAAGAAGGAACTTTGGGGGAAAGAATCCGAAACAAAGGAAGGTAAAGAAGGTAAGTGTTTGCGTATGAAAGAGTCATTCCGATGTGGACTAAGGTTGGGGCTGGAATCAGACAGGTAATGCTTATCAGGATTTTGATGAGCTGTGTGGGAGACAGGCACGGGAAGGGACTTGAGTCGGCGGAATCGGGAGTCCAAGTCGGAGGAAAGGACGGATTGGGCGAAGGAAGAGCAGTTGATAGCAGAGAGCTGCTCCAGAACACACAGGTCTTGTGCTTGGGAGATAACTTGTTGTACAGCTGACTCGTCATCTGTATCAGATAAGAAACCAAAATCTGCCTTTTTTTTTTTTTTGAAAAATAAGAAGAAAGAAGAGAGGAGTTGCTTTGCTTTTGATGCGATTTCTGAATTTAAAAGGAAACAGAGAACGTAGTGATTCAATTGCTCTGTTGCTCCAACTGCTCGGTGGGCGGTGCAGTGCAGGACCGCGGAGCAGGGGCAGTTTTTTAAATTTTATCAAAGGCAAAGGAAAGGCTCTTTAGACTTTTGATGTAACGGCTAATTCTCGGTTGATGAGTTTGGCAAGGACCCGCAAGACTTAGGATTAGGTTTTGGGGCTAGGATGTTTTAGACTTTCCCATTTTTGGGGGGGGGGGGTGCGCGTGGGGGAAGGGTGCAAGTGGCCATGCGGGAGCCGGGCAATTACCAATAGGAACTAGAACCCATCACTGAGCCCTCTTGGGGGAAATGCTGGGTTTGACTTGAGCCTAGGAATTCTCCAGCTAAACTTTTTTGCTTTTGCTCCAATCACCAATTTAAAATATTTGATTTGCTTTTAATAATTAATTATTAATATTAAAAAGAATAAGATATAAATCTTTCTTTTATTTGTTTCTTTTTGGTCCAAAGCTCATTTTCCTTACAAACTTTCCCAAGAAAACTTTTTTAGTTGCTCCAACAATTAATATATAGCATGAATATGAAAATAATTTATAATTAGTTTCAATAAATACTTACTTAATAAAAACAAATGATAACAATAAAAAATTAAAATTGTTTTTTATTTTCTAATAAAAGACTATAAAAATTTGTATTTTCTTGTAATGACATGATTTATATCAATTCAATTTGGGAATAATACTTGATACAACACTCCTAGTAATTCACAGGACTATTTGATTTTAAAAACAACTATATGATCTATATCAAAATACATATATATATATATATATATGTCTCTTACATGCATATGTATTGCAATAATGATCAAGCCTCAAGTGAAAAATAATAGAAAATAAATAATCTTAATCTAATTAATTATTTATGAAATTTATTAAGTTTTTAGTTGTTTGATAATCCCAATATTATAAGCACTGAAATATTTTTATAGTTGGGATTACCAACATTTGATCCTTCATTAACGAAATTAAGAGTCTAGTACTCTATCCACAAACTACATGACTGTTGACAATAAGTGCTAAATTTGCATCACAAAAACTATTTGATTTGTTATTGAAAATTAAATATGAAATATAATCATGTTGTTTGATAACGAAATATATTGAACTTTAAAAATTATTTATTTTACAATTTTAACCTTATTAGCATACGTTTGAATTATTTTAGATAAAAATTAAAAAGATTAATTTAAAATTTTACTTTTTCCAATACAAATGATAATTTAATTTAAATATAAATTTTTTAAAATAAAATTGATTTAACATGTTCTATTAAGTGATAAGTATTCTTATTCCATTCAATACATTTTTTGAAAATTTTTATTAAATAACATTTAATGTGAGTTATTAAATACATTGAAGAAAAATTAAAAATATTGAAATATTTCTTTTACATGCATTGAAAATTTTCAATGCATTATCAAACACTAAATATTTTTTAAATTTCATAAGCTAATCGAGTAAATATTTTAATTTTTATGAGAATGTGATGTCAAATTAAACTTAAGTGAAGGGGATAAATAGGTGATAATTAAATCCAAAACTTTAATATAGTCATAAGTTACTCTAGCCTAATTCTCACTCAATTAAAGATTCACAAAGCGCAAATCGTAACGGTAGCATTCTAAAACAAATGTTCCCTTTCATGTATTACAATGCATGATCATCTCGAAAAGAGTACTTTATGAGATAATACTTTATGAATGAATTCTTCGTAATCATTCAAGGTCCACTCGATAAGTAAACTTTATGTGCACAAACTGAAACATATCCATAAACTCTAAGGATATGAAATTAACAAAATTAAAGTAGTGAAAATATATCTTGACAGAATTTTACTAGTCTCATATGATCTACATGAATTTTAACTTATTTTGTCGACAATACTTTAGTCATGGGATCAACTATCACTAAATCTATATTGATGTATTCGATATCCACTTCATGCTTTTTCATATAGACTCCAACAACAAGCTACTTTATATCTATTGATTTGCTACGATTCTCAGTTTTATCAGTCTTAGAAAAACAAACTGCATAAGAGTTGTCACACTAGATCTCTAATAACTTTGCTGACAACTCTCAAACTAAAGATAAAATATCTCAACCTTATTGCCTATGATATTATTTTATAATATAATTCCTTTGGCAGCTTTCATAGTCCAAGGCCTGGATTACTTTAATATCTGCCAAATACTTCTCTTATAAACTTTATGTCAAGTTTCGTATAAACCTGATCATCTATAAGGCTTCTAATACTATATGTATAGGTAATGCCTTTCATATGCTATTTTTCCAAATTATTTCGAGATATTGGCTTAAATTGAAATATCTCCCTCATAATTTATGCTCTTGTAGTTGAATAGCTTTGCATCCTAATTCTTCTTAAAACTATCTTGATATAGGCTTCTTGAGAGAGACTTAATGTTTTTCAGATCTATTTTTATGAATCTTTATGACTATGACATATGAAGTTTCATCCAAATTCTTTATATTAAGTTTTGAGAAATACAACCTTTGTCTCATGTAACAAAGCCAAATCATTTCTTGCAAAGAGAATATGGCCAACATATAAGACTAAAATTATAACTTTATTCCCATTGATTTTAAGCTGCAAACAATGATCAACAATATTTTAGTAAAACCAAATGATGTCCCAACATTGTTAAACTTTACATACCGTTGGTGGGATGCTTGTTTTAGTTTATATATTGATCTTTCAAAAAATTCTACAAGTAGAATCATGTATACCTCTTCTTAAGATCTCTATCTAAGCGAGTTACTTTTACCAACATTTAATGTAACTCTCAATCAAAATGAGCTACAGAAGCTATGATAATTCTTAATGAAACCTTTTTTAAAAAAAAACCAGAGATAAAGTTCCCACGGAATCAATACCTCCTTTGAACGAAACCTTTGACCACTTGTCTAACATTACGAAGTGTTCTTGGATCCAATTTCTCTATGTTTAGGTAATAAGCCTTCACTTTAACTGGACAACTCAAGTTTTTAAATGTCTTAAGTTGAATTCAAACTAATCCATAATTCTAAGGAAGTTTTAGAAAATAATTTAGCTGAAACTTTAATAAAGACATCAACAGCAGTTTTAATGAATCAATCCATAAACTTAGGAAATAATGTATGATCTCTAAATATTACAATGCTTCTCCCTTTGATGGACTTGTTAGTTTGCTTTTTTCTTAATGCAACTAACTTACGTATTAAACTCAAGAGTTTCAAGAATTTCATTATTGTCAATTCTCTTAAATTTCTATATGAAGATGTGACATAATCTTTATATCATAATTTTGAAGGAGTTTTATCTAAAATACATCTCTACCACCAGAAACCATGTAAATAGTTAACAAACTTATTGTCACAACCAGGATCCAGTTTAATTATGAAAAATCCAATAGAAAATTTCTTTTTTGAAATTTCAATAACATAATTTAAAAATTTAAATTTAAACTCTTTTAAACTAAAAAAATTTCTAAAATGAAAAATAAACCCCCTTTTTTAAGGTTTAAAACAAATTTTGATTTAAAAAATGATTATGATAATCCTTAGCGATTTTTGTAATAGTAGATGTTCCTATTATTTTTCTTTGATTTCCTTGACTTTCTGAAACCTTAAATGGTTATAGAAATATAATTTGTTGAACATAAATCCAACCACCATGTACTATTAGGAACATCACTAAAAGAGATTCATTCAAAATGAGTTTATTTTTATTTTCAAGTATCTTTTATACTTTAGGCAATCTTTCTTTATGTATCTAAGTTAAAATAAAATGAAGGACTTGATGCCATTTTCTTTATTTGCATTTTTTCTTTTTTCACCTTATAACACATTTGCCTACTTATCACTTTTTACTTAGAGTCACTAGGCTAACTAAATCTAGTTTCTTATTCTTTAATCTCTTTTCCTCTTGAACACATATAACTAAGAGTTCATTGATAGACCATTTTTTTTGTATGTGTTTCTCATGGTCATACTTATTAGGAAAAAGTTGAATATGAAAGTGATAAGAAATTTACTTGAAAAACTCAATGTCAAGCATAAAACTTTATTGATGTCATTTACTATAAGTATTTATTTAAACAAAAATTCTTTATTTTAAATAACTACTAACCTATCTAAATCATTTAATTGAAAATGCTATGGTTAATACTAATCAAGTGATTTGGATCTTTAAGAATGATATCATCTTTTATGTAGTAAAATAACATACTTCAATAAAATCTCAACTTGTCATGCTATAACATATTCCAAAATCATAACATAATATACACATTCCATAACATGCTTGTTATTAATCATATGCCTAAGACCATTATCATATACCGAATAGATGAATAATTTTTATAGCGAAATTGTGCCTAGAAAGACGAAATTAGTAAATTAAATTTTACTAAACAAATTCAATTATGCACTTATTTTTAGACTAACCATAATAAATATTGGCCACTTCATTAGAAGAATACATATTGCTAATTAAATCTCAGTATACTAAAATATTTTACCATAAAAAATTCAGAATATGGGCATGAAACATATTTACCATTAAATAATGTGTAAATATTCACTAAAAATATTTTATGTAATTTAAAATTCCATAAAAAATAATATATAAATAAAAAAGGTACCAAACATGTTTGAAAAAAAAAATGCACGAAATCAAAATGGGCACAAATTGATTATTCACATGCACCATGGCCCTAGCCCAGCCACTAATTTTCTTTGACATGCATGTGTCTTTAATCTTCATTATTCCTAATTTTTTTTATTACACTTTATTTAAAACAATCAAATACCTTTTTTAATGCTTGATTTGAAAAATACTAGATCTATATCAGATCAATTAACTAGTGTCAGACCAAATTTCAATTGCTTACTCATTTGCAAGTTTGATTTTATACTTCATTGAAACAAATGTATAATTATCAAACATAATTTAGAGATCAATACTCCTAACCATGCATAAATTTAATTTGTAAATACAAAAATTAATCTATATATATATATATATGTATGTCTTTATGATTTGAACAATATAATTAGAGAACCTAGCTTTAATGCCACAAGTAAAATTTAATTAAGAACATATCTCTAGCCATTGTTGATCAAGAATACGACCTCGCTCTAAGTACACGAAGATAAACACCTCATATAAGCCTTATAGTATATTTTCTTTTCTTGATAAAATTATCTTATTATAGTACACAGGCAATTTATATAAATTATACTAGAAATCTATACTAGAAAACTAATTAGAATAGTATGATACCATCAAAGAATATGTATTTTAATCAGTAACTGTAATAAGAGTTTAACTTTTATCACTAGAGTCTTAATTTGAATAAAATTTACTAAATGATATCATCTTAATATTTATTAAAAATATTAATCTTTATCTACTTAATTATCATGTGGACTACGTAAAATCTAATAGCTTAGAGATTTTAAGATTACAAGAACACATTTATGGGTTCGGAACAAAGCCCAAGACACGACACATTTTTCCTTCCGCTAGCAATCCTCGTCACAATTCAAATGCTGCAAGATACACTCTCTGTGGTCCTCCCACTTCCCAACAGGCACTGTCAACAGTAAAACAATCTCCTAAGTAAGTGGCTGCAATAAAGATTGATGTCTCGGCCATGATGACGAAGATTGATGTCATGAATAATGCTATAACCAACATACAATAGATGTTCCTTCGGTTCTCGCAAATGCAACAACACCAGCGGCAGATGGAGAACATTTAGTAGACGCAGTAACAGATGCGGTAGTAGTTTCGATTCCTTGATGATGGAGGCAATACATCGGTGGCAAAGGCCGTGGTCCCTAATGACGGACATTATCCATCAATTTTTCTGTTATATAAACTTTTTGTTATCTGAATATTGTTACATCTTTTATTTAATTATAATTTTATTTCTGTAATATTATTTATTTAATTTAAAAATTTTTTACAAAATAATTATAACAGAATATGTATAATTATTTAACTATACAAATGAAATAAAAAAGTGTAAAAAAACAAAATCCCATCATTAACGAGGAAATTACATAATAAATAATTTCATTGCAAAATTTATTTTCGATAGAATAGACCATTGGTATTTACCTTATTTTTTATGAATTTTTTTTTTTCCGAAAGAATCTTATTAGCGACTTTAATTAACTATATATAAAGATCTTCGTTCACAAACACGAGAGAAAAGACAAAGTGATCTCTACCTGTAGCTATTTAAAAGCCAAAACTTGCAACTGAAACCGCAGAAATGGATAGGAGACAATATATATATATATATATATATATATATATATATATATGGTTCAGTTGTTGAAAAATGAATTATTGGAGTAGCTGGCTGGCTAGTGCTAGCTAGGTTTAGGAACATTAGGGATAATATGCACACATCACTATATTTTCGATCTCAACTGCTCCAATTGCATGCATGCCTCATATTTTTAAGAAATTTCTTCTTTCTAACAAACAAAGAAATTTGATATACATATATATATATATATATGTATTTATTCTCATCACTCCTACTCCTCATGCACAAAATGCTTTGCTTTATAATACAACGGTCCCAAAGAGCAAACCAAAAAGCAAGGAAATAGTTATTTATTTGTTTGTCTACTCATGCATTGCTACATTAATATTCCTTTTTGTTACATATATATTATAATTGTAGCAAGACAATTAATTCTGTAATTAGGTTAACAATTAATGAAGCACTTGATTGTTGGAAGATTAGCATTCCATTTATGGATAAATATTTATTAATTTATAAAGAAGGTTAAGGTCATACATATATATGCACACACACACAAACATAGTAGTACATGGGCAGACATTCTTCTTGACGCTGCATGCGTATGTCAAATATTGTTTGTCTTTAGAATCGATCTCACTTCATCAGTAAGAAAGAAACAAGTCTTGACCAGATGAAGTAATAATACTAATTTCTTAATTAATGCATACATAGCAAGGATTGGGGCGTTCGAGCTTTCAGGACCTCGCTCCAAGAAACACCCCCCGACCCCCACCTGAGGCTAATTAATATTTACAATACGAGACTCACCATATGTGTGTGTGTGTATATATATATATATATATATATATAGAGAGAGAGAGAGAGAGAGAGAGAGAGAGAGAGAGGCTGATGTAGGTGATGACAAATCAAAGCATATGATTTGTGCATGAAGATACTAATACTCACGCAAGTTAAAATAAATAAAATTAAGCTGTCCCATTTAGTAGAGTAGTTGTTAGAGCAGTTGAACAAAAGAATGTGGTTGTCTGGCCTTTTATGCTAGACTATATATGCATGATATGATATGATATGTTGTTGTGATCATGAGTAGCCGGCCAATCAATTATCAGCAGTACCCACAATTCATCTGAATATCATCTTCTCCTCTTATCTTAGTTCGTCTAACTGCTAAATGGTAACCATGACTACTGACTCCTCCAAGCCTTGGAGACCATTCTCTACAAATTGTTGTTCAGCTGATGCCCAAACAATTTTGGGCAATTTCAGCCGTTGCAGGCCATCCAAGTCAGACTTCTCCAAGAATATTGCTCCATTACCATCGTTTCGACGATTGTCCTTTTCTGATCTTAGTCGTTCATCGTCCGTGCGCATCAACGAGGATCTTGCCCAATCTTTTGGGCCTGATTTGTATGACTTCCAGCTAAGCGAGCTACGGGCCATAACCCAGAATTTTTCTACCAATTTTCTGTTAGGAGAAGGTGGCTTCGGGACCGTGCATAAAGGTTACGTGGATGAGAATCTAAGGCAGGGTTTGAAGCCTCAAGCCGTTGCTGTCAAGCTTTTGGACATTGAAGGCCTCCAGGGACACCGTGAATGGCTTGTAAGCAAATTTACCCTTCTTCTCTCTCTCTCTCTCTCTCTCTCTCTCTCTCTCTCTTTTTGTTTTGCAAATAAATTAATTTTCTCTTTATTCATCAAAAAAAAAAAAGTTTTTTACCTTTTCTTTGAGGTTCTTCTCTGTACGACTTGCATTCAACTTTTCAAACTTGCATATATAGCTAAGTATTTATTAATATTGCAAAAAGAATTCGTATTTTCATTTAAGTATTCAAGCAATTGAAATGGAACGGATAGGCAATTGAAACTCATCATCGCCTATTGTATTTTTTGTATTTAAGCAATTAATGGCTAACTAGAAATTTTATATAATGTGTATATATATATACATATATATATTTGTAAATATTATTGTGCAGGCAGAAGTAACATTGTTGGGGCAGCTGCGTCACCCACACTTGGTGAAATTGATTGGGTATTGCTGTGAGGACAAACAACGTCTCCTTGTATATGAGTTCATGCCCAGAGGAAGTTTGGAGAATCATTTGTTCAAAAGTTGGTTCTTTCACCAATTAAAGCAGCCTTAGACTAGTTACTTAATTTTCAGACAATTAAGCGTGAACTGAATTATATTATATCATATTCATGTTTTAAGAACTAAAAAGGCTCAAATTAATTAATTATTCCGGATTATATATATATATATATATCTTTAATTTTGAAAAATGAACTTGATTTCAGGGCCGGGGATCTCAACATCATTGCCGTGGGGCACCAGATTGAAGATTGCCATTGGAGCAGCGAAAGGGCTTGCATTCTTGCATGGAGCTGAGAATCCTGTCATATATCGTGACTTCAAAACTTCCAATATCTTGCTTCATTCTGTATGTAAGAGTGTGTTGTATATATTCACTCTATTCATCAAGTGATTTACATATATAGCTCAAGCTTATGATTAGCTCAGCTTAGCTTCAAATATCTACGCTTATGCTAGACCATTTCTGTTCTTTGCTTTCTTTTTTAATTAATTTTGCATATCAGGATTTTACGGCCAAATTATCGGATTTTGGACTTGCCAAGATGGGCCCCGAGGGCTCAAACACGCATGTCACAACTCGCGTTATGGGCACCTATGGTTATGCTGCCCCAGAATATGTATCAACAGGTTAGGTTAGGATAGGATGCATATATATATATATATATATATATACATATATAATATACTAAGTAGCATAAATAAATAAGAGCAAATGCTAAGAGATTAGAAGGAAAAAAATGCAATTTCCCTTTTGGAGTTAATTTCAACAATCCTAGTTCCATCCGAAGTGAAGAGAAACTAACTGACGACAATTGTTATGATATATATTCAGGTCACTTGACGACAAAGAGTGATGTTTACAGCTTTGGAGTAGTACTATTAGAGCTGCTTACAGGAAGAAGAGCAGTGGAGAAATCAAGGTGTAAGAATGAGCAAAACCTTGTTGATTGGGCTAAACCTTACTTGAGTAGTAGTCGGAGGCTGCGCTATATTCTGGATCAAAAACTTGGCGGGCAGTATTCTCTGAAAGGAGCAAAACAGATGGCTCTTCTGGCTTTACAATGCATTAGTTTGAACCCGAAAGACAGGCCAAGGATGCCAGCCATTATTCAAAATCTTGAATCCCTACAACAGTACAAAGACATGGCAGTGTCCTGTGGTCAATGGACCGTCTCCTCCAGTTCAGCTAAAACTAGTGGAGTTTCGGTTTCTGCTGCTGATTTCAGGGCACAAGGTAAAGGTAGATCAGATGGTGGCATTCACAGTAAAAAATCCACTTCAGCTACTCCAATTCCAAGGAAGGCATGAATATCGTTCATTCAAGTCTATATATTACATATCTCTACTCTACTATGTATGTGTATGTGTGTGTGTGTCTCTCTCTATATATATATATGCAAGTTAATTTCTCTCTGTCGATAATGCAGCCCTGCTTTGTAAATATTTCAACAGTAGGAAAAGGCTACTCTATGTATATGCAAAAAATTTTTCAAAATTTTCAAAATTTTAGTACTTTTCACTCAAGTCGTTAAAATAAGAATTGAACGTGTTAAATAAATGTATAACACAAGTATCCTTGAACCGTGTATTTATATATTTTTGACATAATGCCTTGATTACCCTCATTAAAAAGCTTCTAGATAATTATAACATATAAGGTATCATACACAATTTAGTACCAATTGCTATTATAATTTTAAGCTGGTATTCATGCATGCTTGATTAATCAGAAAAAGTGTTTTGATGACGGTTGCTTCTTTGAAGGGGAAATAAGAGGCTTCCATGTGTTCCAACCAACCATTTTATGCTGGACGTCCAGAAGCTTTTATCCCTTCCCTTCTATTAGAGACATCCTTAAGCTGTTGGCAATGAGTGAGGATGAGGTACAGCAGTTGCTGCTGGTATCTTTATCCAGCAAGAAAAGTGAAAAATGCTTGAAATTTTTCCCACTTATATTTTGATCAAGTTTATAAAAATTTTAGGAATATGAAAGTAGTTTTGAGCTTGCACGTTCGAATGGATAGAAGATAAAAATTGCCGCCTTCATTATTACTATTTATTTTCACCACCACTCATTCTCCTACCTGTGTTGTTGTCCATTATCAAGAAGCCCTGCACCGTTTTTAACAAAATTGGAATTATCATCAATGCATATATATATATATATATATATATATGTATTTGTTTGATTATGTACGAATGTGTAGCGGAGAAAAAGAGACGCCATTTCTATAGCGCCCTCGGATGGAAAAATCACATATTCATCAACTCCAACCAATCAGAGGACAAAAGTGGCCAGCATTACAAATGTTTTAACAGTCAGTTTTTCACCCTTTTTTTTTAGTCGCAACAACCTTGGACGACAAAAAGGCACAAGAAGACGAGCTTCTTCGTCTTCTATAATTATATTATTACATTTATGTCGTGCTATTGATTGTATAGTTATCAAATGAAAACATCACTGCTGCCAGCAGTACTGTGGATTGCAGTTTCCACTTATCAAGTTAGAGCCCCGTCCGGACCCAGAACCACCATAAGGGCCACCTTGAGAGTAATTGGGATCTCCGACGCCACACCCACTACCCCCACCAACCCTTGGACAGCACCAGGCATACCACTTGAGCCATAGGGTGGGCCACGTCCTTGCGATGGATACGACTCACTGCTATAACCTCCACCGCCACCTTGACCGCCATGATTTGGATGATTGTATCCCCCACTGGCTCCATTGGGGGACGGGGGGGGACCTACCTGGCCCACCTGCAGGTCCACGAGGCTTCTCATAATCGTGGCTAGACCCCATAGCTACTGGGTGATGAGAACTATGCCAGGATGGGTTAGGCCCAGGCCTCATATGTGCGTCTGCTTGCCCAGACTGCTGAATAGGCGGAAGGCGGGCATGATGTTGCGGATGCTGTAGTTTCTGTCGCTAAGCGTTTTCTTCATGTTGTCGCTGTTGCTGGCGCTTTTTCTTGGTTTGGAACTCAATGTGGTGATCCATATTAAGACAAGCTGAACCAAAGAAAACATAGACAATTAATAAACATCAGGAAACAAATGGCACCAGGAAGGGGAAACCCAAGCAAGAGAAAATAAACCTCTTTGGATCGCAAGGTAAAGGATTAGTCCAGAAATACTCAGCATCGAGTGCATCCTTGGCAGATATTCTCTGTTTTAAACAAAGAGAACAGAAGGATAAATAATTTAGTAGAATATGGTCAAAATCAAATATCAATTTCTTTTTTTTGGGGAAACCGGTCCAAGTTTGCAGGCAACAACTATCACATGGGAACTAGTTAGTAACTTTGAACAAGCTATAGATAAGTACTTAAGCTTCTCTTAATCACAATTACCAAGGTTAAAAAATTTTCTTAGAAAAAGATAATCAACTTGCTATTTTTCTTACCACTATCAAAAATCAAGAATACAGCAAAAAATTCTACATTCCAACGTTTGAGCAAATAGACGAATATATATCGGCTTCATCTCCTTTTTGATGGTGCAACTGGACTATTTAGGAAGTTTGATGGAAAAATATATAGAAACCTAAAGAAATTCTTAGCTTAATCCATTCAACCACTTATTTTGATCCAAAAGGCTGCACATTTAAAAATGAATCTTTGAGAGAAAGTAATTCCCCTAAGATTTATTAGCTTCGAATTATTGCAAAATGAACAACCGGTTAAAACGATATTGAAATAAATTAAATAATCTAATTAAAAAATCACGGAATAAATATACGTATTATCGAAAATCTAAAATGTCAGATGTTACTTGACCGAGTCAAGGTTGAACCTCTGACCTTAAGACATTTATTGCCTGTAACCAGTGTGCTCGACAGTATTTGTAATACGTCTCTCAGGCCTCCTCGATCACACTGCGATTGTTAGCACTTACAAGTGCAACACTACAAATCAAAGGTGATGAAATTCTCTCTCGGATGACTAGAGGAATAAAGAGTAGTAGAGGAAAGGAAGATGATTTTGGTGTATTTTTCCTTCTCCAGTTTTACACCTCTTTATAGGTATTAAAACATAATTTGATAAGATTTAGAAGGATAAAAACTTTTTCAAATTTTAAATTTTAAATTTTAAATTTAGATTCTGAAAATATAGATAATACCAAATTTTAAATTTTAAATTTATGGGTATTAAAATATAATTTGATAAGATTTTGGTGTATTCTTCCTCTTTAAGTGGGTATTATGAGAATAATTTCTCATTTACCTTGGATATCAATCGCGCATCATATTTATGCACAGTGTGTACACATAATTATTTTTATTGATATCTAACAATCCCTAACATAAATGAAAATTGTCCGAATAAGAAGACAAACTGACTCGGAATATGAGAGAGAATAACTTGAAGAGTTATTGCATCAGGATAGGTAGCTTTTGGCTTTGAACCTTCCATAGTGACAATTATTGGATTTACTCAGCTAACGAGTGAACTTGGTGTCTTGAACTATTTAGCCTTTATTGTAAACCAAGACAATAGGTGCCACACAATCCCTCTTCAAACACCCTTAGTTCTTACGGTTGTGTACATTTTGGCCCTGAACACATCCTGGTTTTAGAGAATGCTTTAGAGAATTTAACCTTATCAATTCTTATAGAAATGGCCACGTTTCACACTCACATAGGTGATTTCTTATCAAGAGTATCCTATAATACCTCACTTGATTTTATCAAGCTATAAGAATAATTAAAAGCATAGCTTAACGTAACAGCTTTGCAGGCAGCACTGATTCACCGTAGGAATGGGTAAGAGTGTTCAACTTTTCAGTGCTCTCACTAAGTTAAAATAATTCGATTGTCCCTTTGAACCTAGATCTTGGGATCTTCAGTCAACAAGGTAGGGTTGCCATTATGTAACTTTTAATTTATAGGCCTAAGTGCCATTTCCCTTGATGATTTACAAACTTGCTCTCTCATTAAACCTTTCATAAGTCGATCCATGATATTATCCTTTGATTTCATGTAGTTAATAAAGATAATTCTGTTTGAGAGCAATTGTCTAACGGTATTGTGTCTTCGACGGATATGTCGAGACTTACCATTATACAAATAACTCTACGCCCTACCAATTGCAGATTGGCTATCGCAATGTATACATATTGCCGGCACAGGTTTTGGCCAACATGGAATATCTTCAAAAAAATTTTGAAGCCATTCTGCTTCTTCTCTAGCTTTATCTAAAACAATAAACTCAGATTCCATCGTGGATCTGGCTATACACGTTTGTTTAGAAGATTTCCAAGACACTGCAGCTCCTCCAATAATAAAGATAAATTCACTAGTGGATTTCGAGTCTTTAGTATCCGATATCCAATTTGTATCACTGTATCCTTTTAGTACAACTAGATATCTCGTATAGTGCAGTTCATAATTTGAGGTGTATCTCAAATATCTAAGTACTCTCATGATTGGTTTCCAGTGATATTGTCCCAGAGTACTCGTAAATCTTTCAGTTTGCTTATTGAATAGGCATGTCTAGTCTTGTACAGTTTATCAGATACATTAAGCTACTAATTATGCGCGAATACTCAACTTGAGATATTGTATCACCAGTATTCTTCCTTAGATGTAAATTTACATCTACGGGTGTTTTGGCAATATTGGTATCATTCTTATTAAACC
>JBBYHM010000020.1:3711290-3723622 GCA_038381775.1 Adansonia rubrostipa | reverse complement strand
AAATAAAGTATCATGAACTGAATTTTTATGATTAGTCATAGATTCTCGGTAGTATTTCTTGATTGCAACTTTTAACTTAAACAATTTATTTTATTTTTAATTTTTTTTCACACATCACAGCCATCATGGTCAGTACTTACTGCTAGCGTTTGTCCAATTGTGCCGATTTTCTGCCACTAACTAAGCAAAGCTTACTAATTTATTTGGCATTGGGTATGCTCCTCAGTCTTTATTGCACTGAAAATACTTTGTTGTCCCACTAATAAGAAGACTTCTGGATCTTTGTAAAAGATGACTCTTGAAAAATATTTTTCGTATTTTTTAGTGTTAGTTTCATGGTAAATAGCTTGATCAATAAAAAATAATTTACAGGTCAAAGGAAAATAAGATAGTTTTTTTGAAAAATGTCTTCCCCTTTTTAAAAACATAAGATATTTTTCAAAAAAGAAATTCCCTATAATGTAACATGATTTTTATATTAAAATCTAACTTAACTCGAGTCAAATATTATTATTATTATTATTATTATTATTAAATATTTAATTTAAAAAATATTAAATTATTATTATAAATTTTTTTAATAAAATAATTTTTAATATTTTAATTTTAAATATTAGTAAACATTCATATATATTAAAATTTTAATAATAAATCATCAACATATTTTATTATTTTAATAAAATATTATTTAATAAAATATTATTATTATTTTAATAATAAATTGAAGCATTATCAATATTTTAAATTTAAAATAGTATTTTAATATTTTGTTGAAAATGTTTTTATATGACTATTTTAATAATAAATTTATATAAATTATACTTTATAAATATTTAATAATACATTTTTCTAATATAAAAAATTAATATTTTAACAGTATAGAGATATTACTAGAAATAACATTTTTATAATTATTATTATATTTTAAAATTTTTATTTAATTATTTTTTAATAATAAATAGTATTATTTGAAGTATTTAATATTAATATAATATTTTATCATTAAATATTTATTATTAAAATATTATGATTTTAATATTAAAAATCAATAGTTTGATGATAAATAATTTTTAATATTTTAATATTTATGTCAATATCACTATTTAAAAATTTTAAAATAATAATTTAATAATTATATTAATATAAATAATATTTTAATAATTATTATAATATTTAAAAATATTTATATAATTAATTATTTAATAATAGTAGTATTATATTAAGTATTTAATATTAATATAATAATTTAATATTACAATTAAAATATTACTATTTGAAATATTAATATTTTAAATATAAATAGTTTTTAATATTTATATTTCATCGTCCTTGAGAAATGAGAAAGAAAGACTTGTTTATTTGAGAAAAGAAATAAATAATCGCATACTCCAGCCTCTGACGGTGAGGCTGAGCTAAAAATGTTACATTACAAGCATTCCAAAGTCAAACCTGATTCTGAAGCAAGCAAGCAATAATGTATTATTTAAAGCCAAGGCAAACCAAGCACCTTAATTCATTTCAAAAGAGAGCAATAATTCTTAACGAAACTGAATCATAAGTTTCATTATTTATCACACAATAAGATATATATATATATATATATATATAATCTCTGTCTATATAGGCCAATTTTGTACCCAGTAATGACTTACATTACAAGGCACAATGTCTATACTATAGTCAAGGATTTGGAGGCATGTACAACTTTTTTTTTACCACTGCCCAACTGGTTAACTTCTCAAATTGGGTTCAATTATCTGCTTTCTCGTCTTGTCTTTCCACATAGGCAGAGGGAAACCATCCAGCCTTGCCCTTGCATTCTCCTTTCGACCATCCACTAGGACCCACCTTAATTGTCATGTTACAATTACACCAAAACTTATGATTACCATCACCTAAAAAAACCAAGGTTAAACATTTAACCTGCCCAGCACTGCAGTTAGAAACAGTACGTACCTGCCGAACTACAACGTAATCACCAACTGCTATGCTCAACTCCCCATCTGCTTCAGCATCGAATGAGTGTACAACCTGTTCAAACAATATACACCTCAATCATGTCCACAACTGTAAATTTTTAACACTCAAAACCAGATCAATTTTGCAAAAAGAAAAAAAAATGCAAGCTTGGTGTAAAACTTCTATAAACATTATGAAAACTAGTTAAGGATTGACATCCCACTAGTTGATTTAGCATCTGGGGATTTCTTCAGTAAAAATTTACCTTGAAAATGAAGAATATCAGTTATATGATCCCACAAATGATTGCATCAATTGAAAAACTATTTCACAAGTCTCAAGGCTGATGAATGAGACACTAGCCTCATAGGCAGATCATGACTCGAATGCACTATAAACTACAAAAAATCTAGGAAGAGTTTTAATCAGCCTCTTGTAAATAAATAAATATGTTCTTTTTTCTAACAGATACAAGAGAAAGGGCAAATAAGAAAGCCAAAGAGGTTTGTAAAAGCGAAGATAGAAAATTGAAAATCAGAAAACATGTTCCAGTCTAGAAGAGGAAGTTCAAGCATCCTAAAATGTTCAGGTTTTCATAGCTATCAATCAGCTCTTCTAACTGGCTGCTTTACAACAGAGGAAAAGTGCAATGTAATTCTACATTTGGTAGAGAGCATCATGGCACCGGGAATCTCATTTCTCAGAAACCTTGGCTAGCTTCAATCTTAAATTCACGTTATTTCTTCATCACACAACAAATAAATACTCTCTCCAGGACATTTCATTCAAATTTATCTCTGTAGCAAACATAAAGTACGGCGTGCAAGTTATGATTACTCATAGCCATAGAGTACTGTTTCTAAATTTACTTGGAGAATATACTTCTGATAATTGATTTACTCTGGTCATCAAATTTTAGTGACCAAAAAGCAAATTGGAAAAGAGAAAGACTAGCTAACATGCGTAAAGCAACTTTGAAGGTGTCTTCCTTGTTGCCTTCTATTTTCATTTTCCTAAAAGTTGGGTAAGTTGGAGATGACTCCATTTCGTGAAGAGTTCAAAAACATAACCTTTGCTGTGAAATATGCATTGCTTTGATCGTTTTTCTGAGCTTCAGATCCATTTGAACTATTGTTATCATGTGCAAGTGCGACATTCACCTCTCTCTGCAATGTCACCGAGTTCATTGACTCATTCATCTGCTCCTCTAGAATCATCTACCCAACAGTAAATTCTGATTATAACATTTTGGATATATGCAAGAAATAAGAGAAAAGTAACAGCAGTTTGGCACCCATAAAATTCCATGCACTTGATGTTGATGCCTATGGTTGTCACGAGAACAGTTACGTAGAAAAGATTTGAATAACTACAAACCTCAGCATACAGCTTCTCTAAAACAGCTAGAATACATTGATGATAAGATTTTTCGGCATCAACCTGAAAAAGGATTATGGTGAGGTCCAAAGACCTGAGCATTACAAGTAGCAGCAATGAGCACTGAAGTTTGAAAGTTGAGTTTCAGTTACTTCAAAAAAAAAAAAAAAAAATTCTTGAACATCAGATTGAAACTACCAATGCAGCAATGGATGGAGAATTTCTTATACTTTCACACAAATATAATATATATATATATATATATATACACACACACATATATATGTACGTATGTATGTATGTCTCTGTGCGTGTGTGTGTGTGTATGTGTATATATATATATATATATATTATATGCATACGTATGTTAAGCATCCAACTTAAAACCAATTGATAAGAGGTGGGAAAGCTTAACTTGAATATGGAGACCATAGGAAACTGGATAACACTACTTGACACTGCCTCTCACTTGTAGCTCAGTAAGGGCCTAAATGTGTACAACCTTATAAGGGGTGGTCAACCTTACATGAGATTAGGTAGCAACAATAGAACACACCTAGGTTCGGTTAAAGGTGGAGAGGCCCAACTTGAATATAAGATTGCTGGGAGACAAAGACGTAATAGATTTGGAATAACACCACTTATACGACCAACTTAAAGGTGCAGAACGGTTATTTTGATAAGTAAGTCCCTTCATAAAGTTAAGATTGCTCTAGTTCTAGGAGTTAGGTTTATTTCCTCTTGGTCCAAGTTGTTTATCACTTGCTTAAGAGTTAGTTTCTTACAAGGAATCTCAATCATGGTAGCTTTAATGAGACCTTTTCACCTGGGTCCACTATAGTTTCACCTTCCTCTGACTAGGATTGTTTTAGTTTGAACTACGCGTCAAAGAAAGCAGCTAAATAATTTGCTAAAGTAGATTTAGGACCAGCAGTGTACATCCAAATGGAATTCTCGAAAGAATAAAAATTCTTTTTGCATAAATAACAGTAGCAAAACTTCCTTTAGTTGAAGTTATCAATCTTATGTTATCTGTAAACATAGTGCTACTGAGAACCAGAAAAGCAGTTTTGTTTAGGGAACCCAAAAAAGCAGCTGTTACAGGCATTGTGTAAAATATTAAATTAAAAATAGCAATACCATAGCAAGAAGCTGCTGGAAAGTAATCTTCTGCTGCTTATCCTCAACTGACAACATGGCAGTAGTTGCTTCTCTTCCTAGTACCATCATTGAGGATTTAAGTTCAGTCAATCTTGCTTCTGCTTGTTTAAGCTTCATGTAGCTTTCTCCAGATATATCAGATTCCCTGGTATTTGATCTACGCCTCAACACATCTGCTGCCTGTTCATGAAAACAATGCCGAGAATACATATAGTAAAAGAACTAAGAATAAAATGAAAAGTTATAGAAAGATATGATGAAATTTTGAAAGGTTATACGCTTAGAGTAAATAAAGCCTTTATCTCATTGCAAATTCATGTGTTTAAAACATAATGCTTATGTCTCTTGTAATTACTTTTTTTTTTTTGGACGACGGGTGGGTTGGGTAAGTAGGAAGTATAAGCATACGTTTGGTCGTTAACATGGAAAGAAATGCACTTTGAATATCATGTCAGTTACCACATCAGATCTGTTGACTTAACAAAATTAAAATTTTCATGAATTGGCTGGGCCACGCAATGATAAGAGTTCAAGAATTTACAGCTAAACTGCAGTCAACAAAGTCCATGCCAAATTTCTGATATTTGACCTTTTTCTAGTCAATGGTCTAATCAACCAGAATTCTACAGGGTTAGATGTCAACAGTTGAAATTGGTCTACTACTAGTTTTAGAACAATGAAATACCTGAGCTTCGACCTCTTTGCGGAGTCTGTCATAACGATGAGTCAAGTGCCGAGCATCCTCTAAAGGAGCTCCTGTAATTAACACCCGTAGTGGCTCAGAAACCTACATATTTGAAACCTGTAAGACAATTAAAAACCAAAAAAGAGTTGGGGGGGGGGGGGAAGGAACCTCAAAGCTCAGAGACAACAGAAGTTCTCTTAAATTATTAATCTGTTAAAGAAGTCCTGAGCATTCATAAATATGAAAGCCTATGTAAGATACATATTAGATGTTTTATGTCCACTTAGTTGCTAGAACCATATAATACATATAGTTAGTGTTTTGTCCGTTCCCTGAATCATCCTTCAAAAACTAGAACTCTAGAAGTAGCTAGTTGCCTTTGGACTATTAACAAACAACAAGACTACTAAGGTTGATACATTCATAATGAAACAATTCTGTAAAGGTTAACTGACGAAATTTTAAGTCCTATGGTCATAATGTCTTTGCAATTTTCTTTAAAAAAGAAATTACATTTGACCAACTATCCTTCAAGATGCTTGGTCTTACCTTATGTACAATAGAACAACACAAACATCTTGACATGCTTAGAAGTGTCTTCAAGCCAAAAGAATAGTCACTTACACCAATGCATATAAATGAAAGTCACCATTGGTGTCATAAATGTTTCAAGTCAGTTATGAACATCTCTTATCATTATTTCAGCATAATAATATTTAAATTTTAAGTAGATTTCAATAATCTTTCAGAATTTCCTATAATTAATTTTCTCTCCACAAAAAGCCGCCAAGAACAATTAGTATATGGTAATAAGTAAAGAAAGTACCTGTTCACCAAGGATCCCAAGCAAGGTCTCCCTTTCATCTTCCATTGATGTACGTGACTTACCAAAGTGAAGAGCAGCTCTGGCAAGAGAAGAACCAGTATTTTGATTTTCTGCTCCAAATTTGCAGCAATCATCTGCTAACTTCCTAGCTAAAATAGTCAAGGTGAAACACCATAAATCAGCTTTGTACAGGGATCAGGATTCAGTAAATAAGCCTACTATACTTACATATTTCTATCAGCTTTGAGCCTGTTGCAATAAAACCTTCTATGCCGCGGACAATGTTCCGCTGCAAATGCTGCAAGCATAGTATAAGCTGATATTCATTTATTCACAACTTAAAAGTAAACCATTTTATTAGCCTGCAACTGGTCGAGAAAGGACTGAAGAGTGTACCTTCGCTGCCTTTGTAGAATAGTATAGATCTTGAAGCTTTTGATGACATTGAAGCTCAGCTTCATCAGCAGTAATGTCTTCTTCATTGCTAAAATGCCCGAGATGCCTAAGTACAGCCTACAAGATAGAGAAGATTTGAACCATATATTATGAAAAATACCTTAGTCCAAAGTGGATGGAACCACTAACGTTACCTAATAAATTTATAAAATTATCAGCAATGATAAACAGAGTTATCCATTTGTATTTATCGTAAAATATTATGCGAAAAAAAAAAAAAACAAAGACACGGCTGAGTTCAACATTGGAATTGGTAGGAAATTCAATTGTATAAAGTGGATAGATGCCAATAAATTCAGAACTAAACACAAAGAAAGTCCAAGGTTGTCATGCTTGTTATGTCTGGCTGCAAAAGAAGAATTGAGGTGGACTCGCTCGGAGGCGGCTAGTATGCTTTTATTGGGCTTTAGACAGAAGAAAAATTAAAGGAATCAACAACTTTAAGAAACTGAATTTTTTACAAATTTGATTAAGTAATAAGAAATAATCGCAAACAATTGGCAGTTTAATTGAAAAAAAAAAAAACAGAAGCAGAAGCATGAGTAGAGAGGAAAGGATAGGATGAGGATGAATATCGACTGATGAAAGGAAGGAAAGGAGAAAACCCCAACTTGCTGTTGCTTGGCAACTTGCTCTCTGAGCTTGGTAGCCTGCTTCTTGATAGCCTCCATGATATAATAATACTAATAATAATAATAATAATAATATATCTGTACTACAGATAACTGGTTTGGTGTTGATATATAAAAGTGGTGGTGGTGATGGCTGTAAAAATCCTGAATTCCGATCGAGAATCCACACCAACAGAACAGATGTTCAGAAAGAGAGTTTTGGTTGCTTTTTTATGTTTGGTTTTCCGTTTTCTTTCAGGGAACAAAAAGAGAGAGAAATATCATAAAAAACAGACGACATAAGGAGACAGACAGACAGACAGCCAGCGAAACAACAGAGTCTCAAAAGAGTAAACTGTCTGCCGACCAGAGAGAATATTCTAATAATAGAAGTAAGAAAGGGTAAATTTAATCAAAAGTTGCGAGCTCCAAGTGAGGTGGCTTGGAAGGGAGCCTCCATGTTCAGTAGCTTTTACCCTCTTCTTACTTTCTGACGTGGCATCATGCCGTGTCATTTTTTTGATTATCAACTTATAATCGGTAATCAATTTTATTTTTATAAATATTACAATATTAAATGATTCTTGTAATTATATGATTTTTTTCACATAATTACATAATATATTTTAATAAATAACTATAAAACAGAATTACAATTTTTGTTATATATATATTTATATAATTCATATGTTAAATTACACAAATTTTTATAAAATATAAGAAAAAATGATAATACAAATTTTATTATATTTACATAAAATTTTTACTTAATTATTTAATTAATTAAAATAAAGTAATACGAAATTTTATTACAATTTTTATTGTATTTACATTTTTTTAAGAAAATTTTTTTTACACATAATTTTTTTATAATTTATAATAATTAATTGTAATTATAATAAAATGTGTTAAGTCATATATATTAAATAATTTTTTACATACTGTAATCATTTTTATAATATATAATAAATTCAAGTAATTTTATAACAAAAGTTATAATTCTTCTGGAAGTAAAATAAAAAAAAATCTGCACACATATTATATGTTTTAATTCTTCAACACCCAATTCATTCTTCCATTATGAGCTGGGTTTTATTATTAAATCAAATTCAAAGAATACGATGGTTGCTTATTCCTTTGCTCTAAACCTGGAGTTTTCAGGATGCATTTACAGCAGATTGTTTTGGTATTATTGTTAGGTAAACAAGATAGATCGGTAGACAAAAGTGATTGAATCAAGATTTCGAGATACGATAAATCATTTTTTTAAAGAGTTTTTGTCCTTATGCAAAGTTTGTTAATCGATGTAGGCAATAATACCCGCAAGATACAATGAAGCCTTATGAGTTTTGCAATTAGTAATATTAAAAAATATCCTAATTTTCTCTCTAATAAAATTTAGTAATGTTGGAATTGTTTCCATACGAATGTTTTGGCAATTGGTGTTAGTATTTATAGTCCACCAAAAGATACAATCAAAGAAATATGCCTTAATTGAAAAAAAAATTCATAAACAATGGCAACCTTTGGCTATAAAAGTTGAATTTTTCATCCAACAAATGCATCTCTTCATAAAAGACGTTGGCTATAAACCTTTTTATGCAAAGTGATTATTGGATCGTTATAAATTTATAATCTACCAGAAGGTAAAATTACAACAATCCCTCACTAGGGTACAAATTCTAAAATATCATAAACTACACAATTATGCATAAAGGAAAGGTATCGATAGATTTAAATCTTCCATTAGTGTAAACATATCAAAGTTCCAACAAAGTACGAAGTGGCTAGTCGCTTAAACCATTATTTTTGAGTTAAAGCCAGATAAATTACACACATAACCGTATTTAAAGAAAATAATAAGAGCTTTTGTATTGCTTTAGCACTATTATGGCCATATGCTTATCCTGGTTTCTTAAATATTTACAAGAGTAAAACCCTTAAACTCTTGTTAAAAGCGGCACCATTTTTATATTCATATAAGTGGAATCTTTACGATGCATAATTATTGGTCCATTAAAAATATAACTCATTATCCTAAAATATTTAGCACTAAATCCTATTTCTTAGTGCCTAATTATTAAAGTAACTTATTATTACCTTTTCAACCTTAAAACTAATTATTATTAGAATAAGGCAGGGTTCACATCACCAATGATAATTATAATAGAGGTTTTAGTTCCATTTTAGCGGCGATGCTTTTACCATATCCCTTGCCTAGCCTTTTTGTCAATGATTTTGCTAAAATAAAAAAATGGCTGACATAAGATGTGGCCACAAGTCATTCCACTTCTTTTCCTACGGCTACCAAATCTATAAATTTAGCCTTTATTATTGAATAAGATATGCAAATTTGATTTTTAAAAACCTAACTAATAGGTCCACCACTAATGGTAGAACCCTAACCTAAAGTTGATTTGTTGTCACTAAGATTTATGATCTAACTTACATCCAAATATCCTTCTGGTATACTAGGATATTCACTATAAAATAATCTCAAAATTATTGTTTTCTTTAAATAACCAAAATTTCTAGAAATAGCTTTTCAATGGTTTGTGCTAGCTTTATTTGTAAATCTTTACAATTTATGCATAGCAAATGCAATTTTTGGTCTTATAAAATGCATGGCATACATCAAGCTTCCAGTTATTAGAGAATATTCTAGTTAGTGTATTCTCTCATCTTTTATTTTATTTTATTTTATTTTATTGTTGGATAGATATACATTCAAGTCCATTGGTGTTTTGACAATACTATTGTCACATTTAGAAAATTTGTTTAGAATTTTTCCAATAGAATGAGATTGAGACAAGACAATCCATTAGATAGCCTAGAAAACTTGATTTCTAGTATAAAATCCATAGCACCTAAATCTTTCATGTTAAACCTTTTAGTTAATATTTACTTCATAGACTTAATCATGCATTTATTGCTACCAAAGATCAACATATTTACATATAGACATACAATGGCATAGCTCCTGTTAGTGTTCTTCACATAGATACACTTATCAACGTTGTTGATTTTAGCATCACTTTGCTAAACTTTTCATGCCACTATTTAGGAGCTTGTTTCAAGCCATACAATGACTTGACAAGTTTACACACTTAATTTTTTTTCCATTTAAAAACAAGTCCCTCAAGTTATTGCATATAAAATTCTTCATCATGATTACTATTTAGGAAAGCTTTTTCTACATCCATTTGATGTAATTTTATCTTGTTAATAGCAACTAAAGGTTTTAACATTTGTATGGATGTTATTCTTGATATAGGTGAGTATGAATCAAAATCATTAACACTTTGTTGTTTATATCCTTTAACAACAATACTAATTTTGTATTTATCAATACCTCCATCAGCTTTCATTTTTATCTAAAGAATTTATTTATAGCCTAACGATTTTCTCCAAAGACTTATGCCACTTTTGGCACTATTAAAATTATCAATCCCATGGATAAGGTCTCATCCATTACTTTGGATCAAGGTAGTCATGACAACACCAAGACATACTTATACTAGGCTATGACACTTTCCGCTACTTACTATGTCAATGGCCTTATTGACACTAAAACCACACCCAGGTTCTCTTGTTGCATAGAGTTGACATTTTCTCACATGTCATTCTCTTGTCCTCAAGGACGAGGCCACAATATTATCAAATGAGGCACCAAACATAATGCTTGTTTGCATTTGCGGATGTTGACTCAAGCCTCTCAGTTTTAGGTCATATCTTGACCTTTGTAGGATGATGTATTGCTACCTTAATAGGACTCTCCCACACTTTGAAGTATTTAAAGAAAATTCATTCCATTCCACAAATCAAATAGAACTTCTTATTAGGTACTTTATTGAGCATATAATTGGCATTTTTTCCCACAAAGACTTATAAAAAATTTAAAATGACTAACTTATTAAGTGGTTTGAAAACTGATGTCTTTATTAAGACCACACATTAAGCGTGTTTAACAAATACCCATTCTTGCTATGAAAAATAAAAATCCTTAAAGACTTATTCAATTTAATATATTGCACATAAATATCATATATAATCTAAGTGTGCATTCAATCTCAAAGTTACCTTGTTATTTTTGCAAAAGTGAATAAGGCTCAGATTTCATAGAGCACAACCAACTCTTACAAAGGAAGGATATTTACTAATTAGATCGAATTATGAAAAGATGGCTCAGTGGATTGGGTTCTTAATTGAGCCATCACATCTTTTGCTATACGTAGACATCCTTAGTCATTTTATTTAAGCATATATATATATATATATCCATAACAATAGATGAAATTCTACCAATGTCCGAGCCATAATTTTATTATGCATGGACATTTTTATTATGAACAAAGTCACCAAAAGTATCATAAAATTTAATCCACAAATAAAATGAACATGGAGATAATTTGCTTCAATGTTCAACATAATACAAAGAAACATTATGTTATCTTTCCATCAGTTGAAGTTATTGCATCAAATCGATCCAACTTCACGATATATTGATTCACTACTTTGTAAGCAATATTCGTCTCTGTGACCATCTGTAATAACTTTCTAAAATTGTTAGAGAGATAAGGGAGATAAGTAGATAGAAATGATTGAATCCAGACTTTGAGGTATGATGAATCATTTTCTTTAGAGAGCTATTTATTTCTATACAAAGTTTGCTAATAAGTCTAGACAATAACACTCCTAAAATATAATGAAGCCTTATGAGTTTTGCAATCAACAATATTGAAGAACTTCCTAATCTCTTCTGATTTCTAATAAACCTTAGTAATTTTGAAATTATTTTTAGGATAAGTGTTTTGGAAATTAGGTTTGGTATATATAGGCCACTAAAAGACACAATCAAAGAGATGTGTCCCAATTTCATAAACCGTGACAACCTTTTGCTATAAAAGTTATAACTTTCTATCCAACAAATACATTCTTTCATCCGACCAATGCATTTTTTCACAAAAGAGAATGGCTATATACCTTTCTATCTAGAATGATTATTGAATGGTTATAAATTTGTAATCTACCATAAGATAGAATTACAACGGTTATTGCTTTTGCTCATTATGTTTTTTTTCTTAAGTATCATCAAATTGCGATGGTTTTTGTTACTTGTTTTGTTTTTGCCTAGGTTTGCATGAGTAGTAGGCTTACTATAGGATTATTTTGTCTGAGGAACTTCTATATGGATCCTTTACATAAACAAATTATGCTATGGTTAAAAATAAGGAAAAAAAAGGATAACTTTAAGATT
>JBBYHM010000020.1:3661206-3672747 GCA_038381775.1 Adansonia rubrostipa | reverse complement strand
GCCTTTACAGTGTGAAAAACTTGAATTTTCATGTGTACTATTGATACAAGAGGGTTTGGTATCGATAGCCAAGGTGTGGTATCGATACCAAGCATATTTGTATCGATACAGACCTTGGCAGTAGCTAAAGTTATGATTTTTGGCAAAATGTATAGATACACAAGCATGAGTATCAATACTAGCTTTTAAGCCTTGAGATTGGAAATGTCTTTTGCTCTTAGTATCAATACATAACTCACTATATCGATACTCAGGAGTAAAAAGTGCCTTGTGTATCGATACAACATGTTTTGTATCGATACACCAAGGCTTTTTTGCCTAGTTCGAGCCATTTTTTAGTCTTTGAAAACCCGATTTAAACATGTTTTTGAACCAAGGAACTATTATAAAACATTGTAAACCTCAACTATGGGTTCATTAATGGATTCTAACAAATTTTTGGAGTCCAAACAATAAATGGCAAAGGTCACTTTCATAAGATATATGGTGTAAGAGGGTATGGCAGGCATATCTCCAACTGTAGGCTTTCACAACCTTTCTGCCTTGTTCCTCAATGTGGTAGAACCAATAAGAAGAGAGTCAACTGAGCATGGCAGCTAGAGATGTCCCCTTGTGCAAAAATAAAAATAAAAAATGCCCTTTGCATTATCTTCTAAAAGGAGGGGGCTGAGCATTGAATAAAAAGAGAACACTACCAGCTATATCAAAAAAAGAAAAAAACTCTTTTAGCTATCAAAAAACCCTCCAGCAATCCTAAAAAACTTTCCATCTATTCCCACAAATCTCCTAACAACTCTAGCTCCAAAAGTTCACCAAAAACACTGTTCCATTACTTTTCACCTTCAAACAACCTCCATTCCCGTAGCTCCCTAAAACCACCACTAGAACACCTTTAAAAACTCAACCTTTCACATATTTTCGTCCTCAAAACACCCCATCAACAAGCACATTACTAGAAAGCTCTTTTTTTTCACCCTTTTCTTGCTAAACAATGCAAAAAGGGGGAAAAGACTAAGCTTAAAGTTACTGCTTTAAAAAGGAGGAAAATTTAAGCTTCTGCCGGTATATTTTCTACCTTGCTCTGGACATTTTCTGTTTTGATCATCCATTTCATTTTATTAAGCCATTCATGCTGCCATGACCCTTCCAATACTCTCATGCATCTCTGTTGCCTTGGTTGTGGTAGTCCTAGGATCTTGATGACCCTTTTGACACCTTGATGTTGTTAGATCTATAAGCTTACCATGCTTCATTTTCATGATCGTACAGCCTCTTTTAATGCATCTTTTCCCATGTTCCTTCCATATTCACATATCTATTTCACATTTAAATGGTCACCTTAATGTGTCTTAAGTATGTTCAAATATTTTTCTTATGTTTTAAGGAGGCTCATGAAAAAAAATGTTGTCTTGACAACTCCAACATTCACCCCTATTGTATAAACATGTTTATATCATCTCCATGCACACTATTTGTCACCTTCTTGCATCTATGTCACCCATTTCCATGTCAAAATGTCATCTTTGTTTAGATGTTTAATCCATGTTTATCTTTGTATGTGATGTATTTTGTTCATGACATCTCCTTTGAAATGCTTGCTTATCTCTTACAAACTGATCTTTAGAAACTTCCCTAAGTTAAGTTCATGTTACCTTCAATAGATGAAGAGTAGCATGGACTTAATGTTTTCATCAAATTGATCTCCTAATATTGGGGCAAGTCAACATTTTAGATCTAGATTCATGGTAAAATAAGTTCATTTTTTCAAGAAAAAAAAAGGGGAAAAGAAATCCTTCTTAGTATTAATCCTTGATCTTGAGTATCTTTCTTAGTATTAATCCTTGATCTTGAGTCTCATGTTTCTTTTTATGACATGGTCAATAGGTTGTTCCATCATCCCAAAGTACTCCAGGATCATGGAATGAACTTGTGAAGCTCGTGTTACTTTTTGTCATTGACGCTCGAACATCTTAAACCTAAGTCTATCTTCAAAAAGCTAAAATATCGAATAATCCCTCTAGTTTTTTACTCTTGCAGCACTATAGTCTAACCTTGAAAAATTATTTTTAAGCCACAAAATATTTCCTCTAATTTTTCTAATATTTTTCATTTAAAGGTCATTGAATCACCTTTCTAAATATGTCTTATTTGCCTTTGGATCATCCCGGATGAGGGAGTTATGATTTTTCAAACGCTTGCTGTTTGAAACCCTTAGAACCAACATGCAACATTCTATTTGGGCCATTTTGGCCCATCAGATGATTTTTATGAAATTTATAGATATTTTACCCAAAGCGTTCATAGAATTCCCTTCCCAGAAAGGTATTATCTATGATCTAACAATCCCAGATAAGCTTAGAATGATCTTTTGAAATCCATCATGCCCTTTTAATTTTACATGCTACCAGAGTTGAGACAAACCTAAATTCAAAAGTTAACTCTACCTAAAAAGCGATTTTCTAGAATTTTTGGAATATTTTTATGTCAAACCTTGTCAAGTTACCTTTCCAACAGTACCTCATTTTCCCTCTGAAGTCTTCGAATGCACCCAAACAAAATCAAAAAATGGAGATGACACCATGCTGTCCCTTATTTTCAACCTAATTTTTTAATCCCCTTTTATCAAGATGTTCGGATGTCTCGAAAATGTACCCAATTGATTCCTCGACAACATCAACCCCTTTGACTTGGATCAAGATTAAAATACGAAAAATAAGATTTCACATTAAAATTTTTGCTACTAGAGGTACTCCAACTCCATTACTCCAAAGGGGATACTTCAACCCCATTCTTAATTAAAAAACTCAAATTGTCTCTTTGTTCCTAAATGATTTCCTAACTCTGGGGATATTTTAACTCTATTACTCAAAGGGGATACTCTAACCCTTTTTTTTAGTTAAAAATCTAAATTTTCACTTTAATCTTAACTATTTTCATAACTCTATTTTAGGGGATACTCCAACCCCCACCTCACTGAGGGGATACTCGAACCCCACTTTTACCTCAAAAATTTAAAATTTTCTCTCTTTCGAATGCCTTAAACTGTTTTGATAAAAATATTTGTTCTTCAATTCACCACTGAATCCAAACTGATCTCTAAAATTGTCATCCCAATTATTCTTTAATAATTGAAGGTAATTACTAGATAAATTTCGATCGCCCCTCCATTTTTTATGTTCTTTTATTTGTGATTGCTTGTTTATGATATTATTATATTTCTCGTTTCTTGCCTTACTAATTATTTCCTTTTGCAGTGTTATTATGCATTCATATTTAAAATTCATTTTCTAATAAAATTTATGAGGTGATGTTTTATGTTGGTATCTCTCCAGTGCCTAATACGAAACATCCAATTTTTAAAATCCAATTTGGACATTATTTTCATAAAAAAATCCCTATGTTCCTCACACCTCCGAGGTGCATAGGTGATCTAATTTTCCTTAATAAAAAACTCTTCAGATTTACAATTTCCAAAACTTCATGCATTAAAGAGGATTATATCTAAATAGAGACCAAACAGAATCGATTTAACCAACCAAAGTGCGACATAATTAGTAGGTATCAATTTCTCGCGTCGTAAGGAGGCTCATCCTTCCTTACGCATAACCAACTCCCAAGCCCAACCAACGAACCTCTAGACTTCGTAGACCCTAAAATCAATGTTTTAGGTTGCATAACTCGTAATATTATTTTCAATAGGCATCCAATATTACCTAGCCTAAAATGATTGGTGGCAACTCCAAGTTTATGGCCACTTCATGGTGGCCATCCAGGCTCAGTTCGATGAGTGACTCATCCGACGATCCTTATTCCCTTCATATCATCACACCTAATCCAAATCCCAATCAAGGGATAGCTCAAAGGCTCAATCATAATCAACCATCATTTATTTTTAAGTCAAGCACACTATGCCCTTTGGATCATCCAAAGTTTTAAAGGCCGGCACGTGGTGACACTTTCATCTTCATTTATAAATAGGCAACTTCTTATTGGAGCTAGTGATTCTCGTCACTCATTCTTGTTCACTCACTTGCAGCTTTCTCCTTAATCAAATCAATCTTAAACAGCAGGATAGGATCCAGCTGATTAGATACTCGAGGAATGGTTCTATCTGAGCCAAGAATAATTATGTCACAACCTAGAACTTTCCTCCAAAGATCATACCCTGAAGTGGTCTTATTCGTGTATGCACTTAATCCTGACTCATACCTTTCTCTCCATTGTAAAGTGGCTATTTGAAATGACTTTTTATAATCCTTACCCTGATATTCCAAGTCAACACTAGCCAAATTTGAAGTTATAGGGATGAATTGCTATGATCCATTTTGTCTTCAAACCAATAATGTCAGATAACCCATGGTGCCTCATATTTCGAGTAAAGGCATATATAGCAAATTACCATATCGATACACAAAAGCATTTTAGTGAAAACCATGGTGCCTTCCAAGTTATACCAGAAGAAGCTAAGGTTTTTAGTGTCCCAACCCATTGTTTCTTAGTTCCAAACTTGGGCCATTCTTTTTTGATGAATTCCTAAAGAGGAAGAAAATGTGGAAAGTAGGGTTTAACTTTATCTACCTCTTCACCCCTTAAATGGCTTTGAGCCTAGATATATAATAACAAAGCACTTCCAAAGAATCTCCCTTAACCCTCTTTTCAAGATGCATTGAGTGCTCTAATATTTCAGCAAAACTTGCTGAAGTTAGGTGCATGTTTCTTTTCAATAAATCAAATAAATCCTTTATCATTGCTTCAACATGTTCCAACACTCTCGGGAAGAAAACCATCCCATATATAGCAAGAGTAAATGCAAAACTTATGTTGAATCACCCTTAGATATATTTTTATAGATACTACCATGAAATGACACTGGTGTTCCCTTTCTTCTCTATGTAATGGTGGTCGGCTTTGAAATCATGATCCAAAACTTGACTCAATCTTTTACGAAAACTGGTCGAATTACGCTCTTTGAAATAGATAGGTTTCGTCTCCAATGGCTCAAGCTCGAGAAAAACTAATATCTCTTCCACAATCGGAGTCAAGTTATGCTGATTGAATGAAAAACATCAAAATGACGGATCCTAAAACTCAATCATAACCTTAACTAACTATTCACCATGTGTATTTTGAGCAAGAAAGCAATCTATCCATACTTTTCTAAAAATTGGGTCTGCTTTGCACTCCCTCATTGATCCGATATTTTGGCTAACTCTCTCAAATTATTTTGGCAAAGGTCTAAATGTGTGATCTTTGGCAACTTTGACATAAAACCTTTCACTACATAGTCTCCATCCTTTTTCTATCCTTTTTCTAGTTGAATTCGGACTCAGAATAGACCTCTTTAAATTCCTTGGAAAAAATCACTGCATGTACTAATTCCGCCATAAAATAAAATAAAAATTGATCTAAGTTGGAATTCTTTTTAAAGCAAGCATTCCTGTATGCATATGAGAGATAAAAGATGCACCGAAAAGAAAAAATAAGTTAGTACCCTTAAGAAATATTAAATTCAAATAAAACTTTAAAACAATGAAAATCATAAATTATTCAAACAAGATAAATAGAAATAGCAAATCATTCGAAGAAGATATTAAAATTAAAAATAAAAAAGAAAAAGATAACTTTGTCCCTTCAGATGTACGTAATTTTAGTGACATCTAAAATCAGGCATGGCTTTGACAAAGAGGTTAGTATGGTTCAATATATGTAGTTTATGTCAGACCTCTAATTAGGTTCTCAAATTCCTCGAGCCCTAAAAAGACTAGCGAGGTACCTTATCCTTATCCATTGCAGATCCATGTCAGAATAGGTTTAATTCAAATGGACGTATCTTCCATGTTCGTAACGAGGCTAACACCTCGGGCAGACGTACGAATCTACACCCGATAGGCTTTTTGCTGGCCTAGACAGAAGCTAACACCTCAGAAGGCAAAGCTACTTCACCCCCTCCTAAAATATTTGGTACTTGTGTCCTCTGATAGAGGAAAAACTACTGCACAATGTGCAAAGTATGTGTGAAGGAACAAATTTACCTTTTTATGACACAACATTAAAAATAAAACTCACATTCTAATCCCAAAAAATAAAAGCAAACACAAAAAGATTAGTGCAAAATAAATATTAATATAATGAAAATAGAGACTTTTAAATAAAGGAATTTAAAATTAAATACCAATTGAAACTAAATTAATTGAAATTTAGTTAATACATAATTAATTTTAGGCCTAACTCTCTAGATGTCCCTAATGGAGTCACCAAGCTATCACAGTGTGATCCGGATATAAATCCTGACCAAGCCCGACCCAAATGGCCTTCGCTTCTATATTTATTGATATATCATTATTTAATATTCTTTTATTTCTATAAGCCATATCATTATTGATATTTTCTTATTTTTGGGGATTGGGTGGTCGAGATGAATCGCTTATTTGACTTAACCCTAATAGTCATTACTAAATAACTATTTATTTGGAGTCGACACCAATCTATTTGGGCTAGGTGAGATTGGTCACCTATCGGAGTTTGTATTATGAGGGTTTTGAAACCTTAAAATACTAACTCCAAGGCTCATGATGATACCAGATATCATATAAATGAGTTCGGGAGTCAGTTACAATCACAAGTAAGGATTGATCCTCTCGTGATGCCTGAAAATCGGTACCTTATTAATTACGTATTAACTTGAATCTTAATTTTTATTGAATTTCAACATATGGCATTTAATTATAAATCCCAAAATAATAAATTATTATGCAAATTTATTATTCGTGTTAGGAAAATGGGGTTTTTTTAGTTTAAAAAAATCAAAATCTCTTACACATTCAATCAGAGAACCAGTGGAACACGAAAACTCATTTATTATTCATGCTAGTAGCATTGTAGTTGTGGCTTGAAAACTCATTTTCAACCCCTAAACAATTGTTCACAAATTTTCTAATATATTTCCCTTAAATGGCATTAGATTACCTTTCCACTAGTAGCTCGTTTGCCCTTCGATCATTCTGGATAAGGAAGTAATAGTTTTGCAAATTAACGTTAACTAGAACCCTAGAATCAGCAACTTGCATTATGTTTGGGCCCTTTCAGACCAACAAATGATTTTTTTAGATTTTTTTAAATATTTTTCAAAAAGTTTATGAAATTTCCTTTTCGAAAAGGTATCGTTTGTGATTTTGCTTGAGTCACCCTTTTAGGGTTTCAAATCGATGATGATTAAAATAATATTAGTTTAATATATAGTTAAAATGTAACTAAATTAATTAAAAAAATTAAATTCCAACCAAACTAGTTCATGTAACAAAATCTCCAAATTCCACAATTAAAATAAAAATAAACAAAATTTTAAGAATAGAAAAAATGAAAAAATTAAGGTCATAATTACAAATTTTATGAAAAAAAATGGATTAGATGGACTAAATTATAAAAAATTAAAAGCTTTGAATTAATAAAATTTATTTAAGAATTTAAACTCATAAAAAGCCCACTTAAATATTCGTATGAAAACTTTAGTTAAAAAGAATTAATAAAAATTTTGGAGAAAGAAAACATCATTAGGCCATGTCGTAAAATTAAAATGGGCTAATTGGGCCTTATCAAAAATTAATGGAATAATCACAAATAAACTTATTGGGCTTGTAAAAAATGAAATGGGCTTGGAAAAAATAAAAAATGAGCTTGGCATGGTTATTAGGCTTGTTGAGAAATTATTGGGTTTTGTTGGGCCTATTTGTAAAATTTAAAAGTTTTAAGCCTATTAAGGAAATTTAGCCCAAAATAATAAAAAAAATTTCTTATAAAAATATCCTGTGTTTAATTATAAAATAAAAATTTAAAAGTGTTATGTGCAAGAAAAAGATAATTAAAAATCCCCAAACTCATAAAATTTTATGAGAAAAATCTGTATAGAAGAAAATTGTTATTTGGAAGAAATGCAAAATTCATAAAATAAATTAAATTTTCAAAAACTGATTTAATATGAATTTAATGAAGGTATCTGAAGAATTTTGAAAGTTATGAACTCTGAAAAATTCTACCAAAAAAATTTATGAAGTAAAAACTTTGTATTTTAGAAATAAAAAACTTTCAAAAATATATTCAAAATTACAAAAATGAATTAAATTCAACACTTTAATCAAAATATTAATTTATAGAAATAATAAAGATGAAAATTTGAAAGTTTAGAACAAAATTTACCTAAAAAATTTTCACAAGTATGATACTCATGCTATTATGAAAAATTCAAATTTAAGTCTCAAAATTAACAACTTGATAACTCGTGGTATAAAATGCCGATAAGACTTTTCCTTGAATTTTTTTATTTTTTGGGGTGAGCATTGGCATAAATACTATATAGTTATCAATAAAAACATACAATAGTCAATTTTCCAATTTTATGAAAAAAAACTCAAAAATTTTCTAAAAATAAAAAATTTGACTATGATATCGTCCACAAAGATATTTTTCAAAATTTGTCTAGAAAATATTTAAGAATTAGTTTTCCTCTTAAATATTCGTCCTTTTTTTTTTCAAGATCAACCCTCAAAATGGCACTTTTTTGTCAAGTGCACATGCAATCATTTAGGTATGACCAAAAAGGTCTTAAAAATGTCTAGTCCACCTCAAGAAGGTAGCCTTCAACCAGGGTGGCTGCTAAGTTCTTAATCTTGAATATCTAATACTTTACAAAAAAAGAGGTTGGATGAAATTAGATGTCTACAATAAAAACTTTAATGTTAATAAAAAATAATTATTTCATAAAATTTATATATTAAGTATTAATAATTAATTTAATGGATTACTAAAGATGCAAGTGTTGTTCAATATTTACATTTTTTAAGTTCCTTTATAAAAAGCATTTTTTTTTCTTTCCATGGTCCACTATTATGGTTGAAAGGATCCATAACTTTGTTGAATCATAAAGACATTGCATTGCCTTCAAAAGAATTATTTTTACGTCCCAAAGTCAACATATTGTTTTTTCTCAATTAATTTTATTATAATTGGTGCCATATTTAGGATTATTATCCATACAGAGCAATAGAGGTTTTGAACTCCATAAGTGAGATTAAGAAATTGTCACATGTTCTATTTATTTTTAAAATTTAATTTTTAAGAAACTGTCACGTGTTCTATTTATTTTTTAAATTTAATTTTTTGGAAGAACTTACATTATTGTAAAACTTCTTATTTTACATGGTTTTATAACTTAGTGTACACTAATATTTTAAAAAATCAACTATTGGATTCAACAGTATAATTACACTCGTCATACATGTAAAGTTTCAAATCAATTATATTTACATTATGTCGGTCGAGAATCTATACCAATCGTTTTTAATTTTTTTAATGGTTAAATTTATTTTACATCAAATAAATAGTTAAATATTTTTAATTTAATCAAAAATTGACATGCACGATCTTTATGGATAATGCATGAAATATAATGACTAAATTAGTCAAATATTATAAAATTACAAAAGCATGTAAAAATAAATTAATTTTACACCAACGTAAGTGAATCTCTCCGTTACACAACACATACATATATATTACTGATTAATGAAAATAAACAAGTTCAAACACCAAATCTTATTCTTTCATTATTTAGATACATCTATAATTTTTTATTTTATATATATATATATATATATCATATTTACTATATAAAAGAACCAACTCAAAAACTATAAATAGAGGACAACATATTTACCTTTGCTCAATTTTTAAATTCATTATTTTATATGTAATTAATAATTTTCTTATTAAATTAAAATACAATTAACTTTTATTTATTTCTTTACGACATTGAATATCTTAATTATTAAAAGTAAATGTTCCTTACTTGATAATTTTTTATTAAATTAAATCAAATGGTGACAAATTTTTAGCAATTTATTTCTTTATTAACTTGGAAATAGATTAAGCATTTTTTAATGAGTTTTTCCTATGGAAGGTATTAAATACTTTAATGTAGTATTGAATTGCATTATTACATAGGCGCATTATATATATATATATATATATATATATATATAACTTTATCTTTATAAATAATGAATGAAAAATGTTTGCATGGCAGTAGAAGTATGCTTTGAGTAAAGAATTTAAACAAAGGTAAAAAAAAAAAAAAAACACCTAGTAGATTATAATTAATGCTTAATTATGATTTATTATGTTATAATTAACATGATCAATTATTTTTAATTATAAATATTAAAGATAAACGTAGAAATACCCAATTATTCAAATATAAAGGAGTCAGTCAAACATAGTTTAAGAGATTAAAAAAAAAAAAACCCAAATATTATGTAGATTTGAGTTTCTTGATTAATAAATGATATTTCACCTACATAGATAACAGTATAAAATTAGGATATGCAAACTTCTTTTTGTATTTGCGTAATTTTATTTTACATTATTAATTTTCTTTCGACTGAATTAATAATATGTTTCAATTTTTGTTATTTATATTAGGAATTATAGGAAGTAACTTAGAATGGCTATAAATTTTCATAGATTCGAGCAAAACATCAAATTAAGTAGAAAAGCCAATAAGTTAAACATAATTTTTGTAATATTATTAATATAATCATTAACTAGTAATATATTTTTCACTTGATGTTTTTTTAATGTAATAATAAGACTAAATATATAATAAGTAATATTAACTTTAATATCACTTTTATAGGTTTTGTGAAAATTATCACTTTTTTATTTATAAGTGATTTTTCTTATGAAATTAGATTTCTTTAATATTATTTTTGTATAAACCACTAGTTTTTCTAAGAGATAATAATAATAATAATAATAAATATTATTATCATCATCATCATCAAGTACGCTACCAATGGATTTTTTTAATTTCACAAACAAGAGTAAAACACTGCCACATGTCCAATTGCCCATGAATTTTATAATAATTATCAATTATTATATTCTATTCCTTAATATACAAAATTTTTATATTAATAAGTTTTTTTCAAATAAGATAATTAAAACAAAAACACATGGATTGAATTTAAAAGAAAATGAAAACATAACAATTTAACAATATAAATTACAGAGAAATCAAATTTTGTCAATTCCTATGGTCTTACATGATCGTCATCTTAAGATAATAATATAAAGTATCATTTATTTTGAGCAATTTAATCATTTATGTTTGTCGAATAAAAATATTTTATTTTATATGCATGTAATGTTTTAGTCATGTAAAGGAATTCTAATAAACTTATTTGTAAGGAAGTATTATAATATTTGTAAGCTAAAGTATCAAAATTTTTATGGATAATAATTTAAGCATATTGTTATAAATACAAAATTTTAAATTTTATTTTTATAAATCAATCTTTTTAATTTTAATATAATATTTTTTAAAAGGTAAATGCCCCTCAAGACGCGGTTACATACACTATTCTTGATGAGTGTCGTAAATGAACAAGTCTTAAAATTTGATTTGCTTTTGATATCAAATTTGATTTACACCTTTGTATTGTCTTGAGAAGATTTATGAGCCGAGAAAAACTTATAATCCAAATGGAT
>JBBYHM010000020.1:3613291-3635706 GCA_038381775.1 Adansonia rubrostipa | reverse complement strand
TCTATCTCCTCTTTCCTGTAAAGCTTCTAACTTCAACATCCACATGCCATCATTTTCAAGTTCCATATCTAGCATAAACTTGCAGATGGAACTAGTATCTTTACAGGAAGCATAGCTTATGTTCTATAAACAAGTAAAAAAGGTGTTGCCTTTGTAGGTTCATGCTTGAAAGTCCTATAAGCCCATAATGCCACTGGCAATGCATCTCCCCACATCTTTGGATCCTCATGTACCATTCTACTTCACACCTTGAGCAATGTCTTATTAGTAGCCTCGACTTGGCCATTGCCTTTCAGGTGGTAAAGGATTGACTTAAGGTGATCTACATAATACAAAGATAGTAATTCCCTTAACGAAAAAGGTTCCACTATCTGACAAAATTCCCTTTGTGATAGTGAATATAAATGTTGGGATTTTAATTGTTAAATTCTGATATTTTCATAGTTTATGGGCTATAACTGATAAAAATTACTTTTTTTGTGTTTAAGGTGTAAAAAAGGCTTGAAAGAAAGAAAAATGGCTTAAATGAGTTGATTGAAGCAGCCTAAGAAGAGAAAAGAAAGAGCTAAAGTGAGGGCACACTCTACAAGCAGACAACTTAAACTAGAATTTGGATTTATTTAGGACTAATTGAGTAGAATTTGAAACTAATCAGAATTTAGGTAAATTTGGGAAAGTTGTAAGGGATATAAAAAGGAAAAAAGGGAGAGAATCAGGGGAGACAGTTTTTTTAGGATTTTGTTAGGGTTTTTAACTTTTTCTTTTAGAGAAAGAATAAGAAGACAATGTGTAGCTAAATTCTTTTCAAATAGTCAAAGGTTTATTATCGAAGTTTAATTCTCTACAACAGTGAGCTCTAGTTTGTGTTTATATTATTTGTTGTTCTTGAATATTTGTCTTTTCATCTATGCTTCGTAAGCATGATTGTCATTGTTGATTGAACGTTTGGTACCGTATTTGATTGATAGGATAATCTATAGCTATTTAGAAAATCAAATCCTTAATTGTTTGATTGTTCTAATTAAAGTGGCAACTAACTTAGTTAGAAAGAATTCACAATCTAATCTAAATAAACCTACATGCAAGTTTATTGGTTAGAATTGATGATTCCTCTCTCATTATTAACGCTATGATACACTGAAACATTAAGATCATATCTAGGGTTTATGTAATCAACAAGAGAAATAATTAACGATCATACCTTGATTATTGAATAACTAAGGAAGGGTAGGGAGTTAAGTTGTACCAACACCCATAACCAATTTATTCTCAAATAATGAATATATCTTTGCACTCGTGATCAGTTGTGATAACAAAACTTGCGATTGACCTTTGACTAGTATTTGTGTGATATTGACATTTATTTCAGTTTAATTTATCCTGCATTCTTAATAGACTTTTAGTTTATTTATTTTATTTAATTTTAGTTGACTTTATAAAATCCCTATTTTATTTTGTTGAATTTGAGAGGAAATCAGATCTTACCATTCCCTGTGGAGATGATCCTACTTATCACTATATATAAAAAAAATCTTATTAGACTAGGAAAATTATTTTTGTGGGATTTGACATCCACCAAATTTTGGCACTATTTCTTGGGAATTGGTGCTAAAAGATTTATTTCCTTGATTAGTTTATTATTATTTTAGTGTGCATTTTGTGCCCTGTTCTTTTCGTATAGGTGAATTGCAATACGATCTGGAGATTGAGAAGACAGCTCGATAGTTAAGGAAGGAAACTAGGCAAAGGCGTGCTATAGAGGCAACATCATCATCATCGAAATTAGATTTAGCAATTGATCCAAACAGTTCATTTAATGATCCAGAAGACGTAGACAAAATAATGGCTGCAGAAAGAACTCTTCAGGAGCTAACTTTACCAAATTTAAACCAGTAACCCCTTTGCATTGAATATCCTAATATAGAAGTTACTTTTGAGTTAAAATTTAGACTTATTCACTTACTTCCAACTTTTCATGGTTTTGCAAGTGGAGACCCTCACAAACATCTTAAGAAATTTGATGTGGTCTGCTCGACAATAAGACCACAGAGTGTTACTGAAGAACGGATAAAGCTAATAGCCTTTCCTTTCTTATTAGCTAATAAAGCAAAGGATTGGCTATACTACTTGCTGTCGAGATCCATAATGACTTGGAATGAGATGAAGTGACAATTTCTTGAAAATTTTTTCCCTACTTCAAGAGCTAAAAATATTAAGAAGGAAATATGTGGCATAAAGCAATCTCACGGAGAGACCCTTTATGAATATTGGGAGAGATTTAAACAGTTATGTGCAAGTTATCCTCAACATTAAATTCTTGAGCAATTATTGATTCAATATTTTTATGAAGGGTTGTTACCAATGGAAAGGAGCATGGTAGATGCTGCTAGAGTTGCACTAGTGCAAAAGACTCTAGAAGAAGCTAGTTGGTTGATTTCTATTATGGCTGCGAACTCACAATAATTTGGCTTCAAGCAAGTCTACCCTATAAAGAGGGTAAATGAGGTGAGCGAATATTTCGTACAACAACAATTAAATAATTTAACATCTCTTGTCGAAAAATTGGTTGTAGGGAATGTGCAACAGGTAAAAGCATGTGGCATATGTACAACTTTGGTTCATACAACTGACATGTGCCTAATGTTTTAAGATGATTCGAATGAACAAGCTAATGCAGTTGGAGGATTTATAGGGTCATAAAGACAAAGATACGATCCTTATTCAAATAAGTACAACCTAGGATAGAAGGAACATCCAAATTTTAGCTATACGGCAAAGCCACGTAGATTTCAATCATAATATCAAGCTAGACCACCTTTTTTTCCACATCAGTCTTCATCAAAACAAGGTACGTCTATTGAAGATATGCACCAATCCCTTACTAATAATGTGCAACAATTTCAATAGGAAATGAGGACTAGTATGCATGATATGAGAAATAGAGTAGATTAGTTAGAGGCCGAGATGAGCAAAGGGAATCCAAAAGGGTATGGGAAGCTACCATCTCAACCATAAGTCAATCCAAAACAAAACACGAGCGCGATCACTTTACGAAGCAAAAAAGAGCTGAAAGAGCCTAACAAAGAAGTGTCAAAGCATGAATTGGAAAAGGAACTTGAGAAAGATGAAAAAAAATCCAGGACTTGTAAATGTGCAAATTAAGGCTCGGAGTGTAGAGCCAAATAAAACTTTTGTACCACCTCCTCCATTCTCAAGTCGATTTGCAAAATATAAAAAGGAGGAGCAGGAAAAAGAAATCCTTGAGACTATTCACAAAGTTGAGGTAAGCATACCATTTCTTGATGTAATTAAACAAATTCCTTACTATGCTAAATTTCTTAAAGAGTTATGTAGTACAAAGCGTAAATTAATTAGCAATGAGAAAATTCAAGTTGATGAGAATGTGTCAGCAGTGATATAAAAGAAATTACCTCTGAAGTGTAAAGATCCAGGTATGGTTACTGTTCCTTGCAAAATTGGTAGTATGAAGGTGGATAAAGCAATGTTAGACCTAGGTGAATCAATTAATGTTATGCCCTTTTCAATTTATAAATCCTTAAGGGTTGGGCCATTAAAGAAATGGGGGTGATAATACAATTAGTTGATAGGTCTAATGCATATCCTGAAGGAGTCCTAGAAAATATTTTAGTTCAAGTTATTATTCGGTTTTCCCCGCTGATTTCTACGTGCCTGACATGGGAGAGGATGATATTGTACATTTCGCCCCAATACTATTAGGGAGACCATTTTTAAAAACTTCAAGAACTATTATAAATGTGTATGAAGGGACACTCACTATGGAATTGATGGAGAAATTATTGAAATTAATAAATATGATGCCATGCGATATCCTAGTGATGAACATACTGTGCTTGCTTTGGATGGAATTGACCCTTTTGTGCAAAAAATTTGTGACTTGACAGGTGATGATAATGTGAAGGTTGCACTTGAGAACAGTCTTGACAATGAGAAACTAAAAGAAATAAAAAGGAAGTTAATTTTAAATGTTGATTTTTGGCACACCATTCTTGAATTAGAATCCTTACCTAAAAAGAATGTTATGTCTTATGTTGAATTACCATTTTCTCACTCTAAACTTTTTCCTTCTCTTTTGTAGGCATCGCAATTGGAGTTGAAGCCATTACCAAGTCACTTGAAGTATGTCTACTTAGGAGAAAAAGAAACATTACTAGTTATAATCTCTAGCAAACTAGACATGTCCGAAAAGGAACGATTACTTCAAGTGTTAAAAGAGCACAAAGAGGCTATAGGGTGGACAATAGCATATCTCAAGGGCATAAGTTCTTCTATTTGTATGCATAGGATATTATTAGAAGAATGAGCTAAACCTGTGAGACAAGCCTAACACAGATTGAATCCACCTATGATGGAAGTAGTTAAAAAAGAGGTTTTAAAACTACTCGATGCAGGTTATCATCAAATTCCAATTGCCAAAGGATCAAGAAAAAATGACATTTACTTGTCTATTTGGGATGTTTGCTTACCGATGCATGCCCTTATGGCTGTGTAATTCTCCAGCCACATTCCAAATATACATGGTCAGTATATTTTCTGAATATGTGGAAAACATTATCGAGGTATTCATGGATCATTTTACTATTTATGGTAATTCTTTTGATTCATGCTTGAATAACCTTGCAAAAGTGCTTAAAAGATGTATCGAAACAAACCTTGTTTTAAATTATGAAAAATGTCATTTTATGGTAGATCAAGGGATTATTTTGGGGCATATGGTATCTTTAAAGGGTATGGAGGTTGTTAAATCAAAGATAGATGTTATTAGAACCTTACCTTACCTCATAAATTTGCGAGAAGTTCGCTCTTTTCTTAGACATGTAGGGTTTTATCAACGGTTATCAAAGATTTCTCAAAGAAAACACTACCATTATGCAAGATTCTTTAAAAGGATATAATGTTTGAATTTGATAAGGCATGTAAAGCAGCTTTTGACAAGCTCAAGGAACGTCTTACATCAACTCCTATAATACAACCACCAAATTGGGAACTGCCATTTGAGATCATGTGCGATGCAAGTAAGCATGCAGTGGGAGCTATTCTTGGACAATGAGTTGGCCGAGTTACATATGCAATATGCTTCCAAGACACTTGATAGTGCTCAATTACTTAGCAACAGAGAAAGAACTTTTATCCATTATCTTTGCATTAGAAAAGTTTCATTCTTATTCAGTTGGTACTAAGGTGATAGTTTACTCTGATCATGCAGCTCTAAAGTACCTGTTAGCTAAAAAGGAGGCAAAACTCAAATTGATAAGGTGGATACTCTTGTTAGAAGAGTTTGATCTAGAAATACGTGATAAGAAAGGAGTTAAAAATTGTATTGCTGACCATTTGAGTAGATTAGTCATGAGTGAAGAACCAAAGCTATTGCAAGATGAGTTCCTAGATGAACAACTCATGATAGCTTAATACAGTACTCCATGGTATGCAGACATCGTAAATTATTTAGTTACTAAAACACTACCTAATGAGCTGACACGTGCTAAAAAAGCTAAAATCAAGAGTGATGTGAAATATTATATATGGGATGACCTATATTTATGGAAACATTGCTCTGACCAAGTTATTTGAATGTGTATTTTTGAAACTGAAATTCCTTTCATTCTTCGATTTTGTCACTCTCATGCATGTGGAGGACACTTTGGTCACCTTAGAATATGGATTTTATTGGCCCGCGTGTTTCATGATTCATATATGTTTTGTCAAACATGTGAACAATGCGAAAAAATAGGAAATTTGGGCCCTAGAGATCAAATACCCTTATCCACAATTTTGGTATGTGAAATATTTGATGTAGGGGGCATTGATGTTATAGGACCATTCCCTGTTTCTTTTGGAAAGGTGTATATCATTCTTGCTGTGGATTATGTGTTGAAATGGGTAGAGGCTAAGGCTACTTCTACTGATGATGCTAAAGTTGTAGTAGGTTTTGTCAAAACTCACATCTTTAAACAGGTTTGATGGGCCAAAAGCTATGATAAGGGATACAGGATATACTTTTGCAATCGAATAGTGGAGGCATTGATGAAGAAATATAATGTTACACATCGTATGTCTCCTACCTATCATCTGCAGACAAATGGCCAGGCGGAGGTATCCAACAAGGAGCTAAAGTCCATACTCAAAAAGTTCATTAATCCAACTTGGAAATATTGGAGTATAACACTTGCTGATGCACTGTGGGCATATTGGACAGCTTACAAGACTCTAATTAGTATGTCTCTGTATCATTTGGTGTTCGGTAATGCATGTCATCTTCCCATTAAATTGGAGCATAAAGCCTTCTAGGCAGTGAAACAATGCAATTTACAAATGGATGAGGTGGGAAAGCATAGAAAGTTGTAATTATAAGAATTAGAGGAAATTCATAAGAAGGCCTATGAAAATTCAAGGATTTATAAGGATAGAATGAAGGACTTTCATGATCAGATGATTACAAGAAAAACATTTACCATTGGTCAAAAAGTTTTACTTTTCCATGCCAAATTTAAACTTTTTCTTGGTAAGTTACGTTCTCAATGGATTGGTCTATTTATTGCAACTAATATGTTTCGTCATGGTGCAGTTGAAATCAAAAGTCTAGATACTAGCAAAATTTTTAAAGTGAATGGACATTGTCTCAAGCCTTTTCATGAAGGTTTCCAAGCATTTAAAGTGGAACAAATCACCTTAGAACAACCGGATTATAAAGATTGAAGCATAGATATGTCTAGCCAAAGACATAAAAGAAAAGCACTAATTGGGAGGCAACCCAATTTATATTGGTTTTAGCTTTGTTTGCTTTTATTTTTAAGCAATGATTTTAAGAGTAGGAAGTCAAATTCTCAAAATTGTAATTCTTTTAATTAGAAACTCTCTTTTCATAGAGCATCGACATGTCCAAAATAAGGTCTTTTGTGCAATAGCAAATTTTAGATAGAGCGTGCCCACGCCTTATAAGAAAGAACGTTTCTGGTTGCTTGTTTTTCTTTTTAAAAATTTCTCTCAAAAAATTGAAACCCTTATTTTTCTCCACTTTTTCCACTTTCTCCACCTTATCCACCATCTACTTCTTTCATCTCCAAAACCATCCAAAACCAAAACCATAAAACAACCAATTCCACCTTCATCTTCTAAATCCACTGTCAACACCCACCTTAATCAACCAAGTTTTCGTCGACCTAAATCCCTAAAATTCATCGTTGACCCATTTATCCTAATCCAAATGACACCAGTATCGTTTTTACCCATCTCCAAGGCCACCCAAACACCAAATTCACAGCCCGCGATTGTCGATCGTGTCAACTACAGTTTGGGTATGGGAAGAAAAAGCAAAAGAGCCTATGCCCTACCAAGTTTGAGTCATAGACGATCAAGAATTGAAAAAGGGAAAAGTGTCCTACCACCATCGAAAGAATCTATTGTTAAAGAGATGACGATAAAAACATGAGAAGCACAATGAAGGTATGCTGGGTTAAAGAATCGAAAGATTATTCCATGTAAGGTTATTCATTAATCGACTCTTGATACATTAGGCATTACAGAGGAAGTGAATAACATGTTTGATAGCATTGGATGGTATGAATTAACTGAAATTAGTTGCCCAGTGTTTGTTAAACTCACACTAGAATTCTATGCCACATTTAAATTCAATAAACCTAAAAATCTCACTCTTGACACACCAAATGTAATTAGATTTCAGCTTATGTGAGAGTCATTCACAATGTCGTTGACGGAGTTTAACATGGCCTAAGAGTTATAGATAAGGAATATGCTGAAACAAGTGAATATAAGAATTCGATTTATGATTACATAGGTGATTTTGATTATTATCAAACCTATTGGTCTGAGTCACTATAAGAGTTTTTACCTTCGTGACCCCGTTTTGAAATACATCCAAAGATTTCTAGCATATAACTTTTCTGGTTGAAAAGACACTTCTAGTGTATTAAAAAAAGCTAAATTTTATTTTTTATGGTGTATGAAAAAGGGAATTCAAGTGAATCTAGGTGCTTGGCTAGCAACATAATTTCAGGCAATTTTAAATAAGAAAAGACCACTGATTCTAGGCTCCATGATTACTATCATAGCCCTTAACTTGCATATGCTAAACTTAAATAATCATAAGTTGCATGAGGCATGTAAAATGGAACCCTTAGATTTAGGTTGTCTAGAATGTATGGGATTAGTTGAACAAAAAGAGGGACAATGGAGTTTTTATCCTCTATGAGCAAGAAGTAAACTGAGCAAGAGACCAATAACAGACCTATCTAGTGATTTCGAGAATGAAATAGTACCAGAGAGAAGTTGGAGGACTCACTGACCTTATCATCTATGGTTTAAACGATTTAGAGAAGGATCACGAGGATGGAGTTCAATTTTGAATGCCTATTTTTAGCACATGGGGTTCGGACCTCCTTAACCACCAAGTCTATGGGCCTACACAACTATACATCTAGGATGTATCTCTCTTTTTCTTTATTAGTTATATATATATATATATATTTACTCTTTGCCTTTTGTCAAAACATTGAGGATAATGTTTGATTTAAGTGTGGGAGGAGTCTTTAGGATAGGAAATTAAATTTTTCTTTCTGCATGTGGTTCGTATGCTTTTAAATTGTTTAGGTCTTAGAATGGTGTGATATGTTTGCTTGTGTTTTAGAGTCATGATAATCGAGAAATTTTTTTTCATTTCATGAGTTTCAAATGGATTGAATGGTGAATATGCTTTAAGATTTGACTAGTTGAGCATGAGTAGTGATATACATCGAGTAGTTGAATCAACAAGAGATAAGAACTTGAATTGATATTGAAAGTTGAGTGAAAAAGTGTGTGTGAATTCCTGATGAATTAATTCAACCTGCGAGCTTTTGAAAAAAAAAAGATTGAACCATTCATGTAGATTGGTATTTTATTTGCTGTGCGATATTCTTCCATGTAAATGTATCTCTAGAACTTGCTTTGAACCATTTCAAGATCACATTGATATATGCATATGGGAAAAGGATAATGGCATTCTTTGATTCAGATTGAGCCCAAAAAGCTAACCCAAATTAATATCCCTTGTAAGCCCTTTGAGCCTTAATGTCATATTTTTTCTTGAAAAAAAATCGCATTACAAGCCCAGAGCCTTAAATTGAATATACTTACCTAATTCTAAGAGTTAGTGGGGCATTTAAACAAAAATTGAGAAGAAGATTTTTTTTTTTAAAGAAGAATGATGTGAATTAAGTGTGGGGGTAAGTATAGTGGCATTGTTGTAAAAATTATTGATGAGTGAAAGATGGGGTTAAAAAATGAAAAAAAATACGAAAAAAAACAAAAAAATGAAAAATGAAAAAAAAAAACTAAAGCATTTATGTGGGATAATATTATTAGTCTATGTTCTTGATATAGTGATGGAATGAATGAGGAGATTGTTGAGTGTTTGAGAATGGTGGAATGAATTGTGAGTTTCCATTTTCTAATTACTCACTACAATGTTTGAATGCTTAACTAATTTCTTAGATTTTAAATTTATTATCCAATAAATTCCTTACCTTTTACCTAACCCCCATTACAGCCAAAAAGGTAAAGACCTTTTGATTTATGCATGCTATAATCTAAGTGGTGGTGATTTGGTATATTAGCAAGCATATGGTAGTGCATTTGCATGAGAAGAAATTGAAAGAAACATTTAAACCCTAAAACACATGAGGTAATAGAGTGATAATCGGGAGAAATTCATCGAAACTTTTGCATTTATTTTGGAATGATACTTTCATTGTTAATTCTCGTTCATATTTTCTTGTGAAGTTTGGTTATGAGATACCATGTTGCTTGATTCTTGACTAGTCAAGTTTTAAGCTGTGTAGAGTCTTTTGATCTCATTTGAAATATTGAATGGAAGGTTTTTTTTTGTTGTTAGGTTGCTTAGTTGTGTAGTTGCTCGAGGATGAGCGAAAGTACAAATGTGGGGGAATTTGGTAGTGAACATAAATGTTCAGATTTTAATTGTCAAATTCTGATCTTTTCATAGTTTATGAGCTATAACTAATGAAAATTACTTTCTTTTGTGTTTAAGGTGTAAAAAGGGCTTAAAAGAAAGGAAAATGGCTTAAATGAGTTTATTGGAGCAAGCCAAAAAGAGAAAAGAAAGAGCTAATATGGATACTAGTGGGCACGCTGTATAGGCAGACAAATTAAATTAGAATTTTGATTTATTTAGGATTCTAATTGAGTAGAATCTGGAACTGATAAGAATTTAGGTAAATTTAAGAAAGTTGTAAGGGATATAAAAAGGAAAGAAAGGAAAGAACCAGGGGAGAGAGTTTGCTTAGGATTTTTCTAGGGTTTTTAACTTTTTTTTTTAGAGAGAGAACAAGAGACAATGTGTGGCTAAATTCTTTTCAACTAGTCAAAGGTTTATTATCAAAGTTTAATTCTTTAAGACGGTGAGATCTAATTTGTATTTATATTATTCATTGTTCTTAAATATTTATCTTTTTTTCTATGCTTCATAAGCATGATTGTCATTGTTGATTGAATGTTTGGTACTGCATTTGATTGATAGGATAATCTATAGCTATTTAGAAAATAAAATTCGTAATTGTTTGATTGTTCTAATAAAAGTGGCAACTAACTTGGTTAGAAATAATTCACAATCTAATCTGAATAAACTTACATGTGAGTTTATTGGTTAGAATTGGCGATCCCCCTTTCATTATCAATGTTGTTGATACATTGAAATACTAAGATCGTGTCTAGGGTTTATGTAATCAATAAAAGAAATAATTAACGGTCGTACCTTGATTATCGAATAACTAAGGAGGGGTAGGGAGTTAGGTCATACCAATAACCATAACCAATTTATTCTTGAATAATGGATATATCTTTGCATTAGTGATTGGTTATGAGAATAAAACTTGCAATCAGACCTTTGGCTAGTGTTTGTGTGATATTGACATTTATTTCAGTTTAATTTGTCTTGCATTCTTAATAGATTTTTAGTTTATTTATTTTATTTAATTTTTAGTTGAATTTATAAAATCCATATTTTATTTTATTGATTTTGAGAGGAAATCAGATCTTATTATTCCCTGTAGAGACGATCCTACTTATCACTATATACAAAAAAATCTTATTAGAGTAGAAAAATTATTTTTGTTGGATTCGACACCCACCACTTTGGTATTCCAAAATGGCAGATAATATTCTCCTTGATAAAATTAGCTACTATAGGACCTATTGCTTTCTTCAAGGAGATAGCCTCTACCAATTTTGTAAAACATTTTGTTATTGCAATATCCATGTATGCGCTTTAAAAGGAAGGTTAATGGGCCCAATTAGATCAAATGCCCAAGTATGGAAAGGCCAAAGAGTGGTAATGCTATGAAGTGTTACTGTTGGATCATGTATGATATTATTGTAGATCTAAGATGGATAACACTTCCTTGCATGATGCGTGGCATCAACCTCCATTGTTGGTAATAATACCCCAAGCCTAAGAGTTTTTGATACAATTTCTTGCCTCTTTTATACGCTCCACTACTTCCATGTGTACTTCATCTAGTAATGAGCTCACTTTAGCTAGAGAGACACACTTTAAAGTGTTCCCAGAAAACAAAACTCAAAACAGGTCATTCCTATTTAAAATGAAATGTTGAGCTATCTTTTTGAGTTGTTTGGCATCCTACCAATTAGTAAGAAGAACTCCATTTCTAAGATATTCAATATAAGGCCTACATCAATCTTTAGCACTTCTAACAAAATGACATTCATGTACATCTAGTGGTTCAGAACATCTCTCACAAGACTTTTATAGTTGCAAAGCATCCTTAGCTATGGCTGGCCAGAAGTAACCTGCTCTATGTAGTAAATGATATAATGATGGACCTTCTTCCCCACCCACTGTTCATGAACTGCTTCCAATCTTTTTTTTCCCCCACTTTTAAAAACATACCTTGCTAACACTCCACCAGCATCTCTATGATACAATACACCATGAATTAAAACAAAATGCTTTAAACTTGGAATATTAGCAGGAGTTGGCTCAAGCAATTTATTGATGATAGGTACTCGCCATTTTTCATTATCATTATAGTCTAAAGGTTGAAGTAACTCACTAGTTAGGCAAGGTAAATTTATTCTAACCACTGACGTAGTGATGTTCTACTTCTTTTCTAGAATATGAATTTTGGCAGCTAAGTAGCAAGTGCATCAACATACCTATTTGTAGTTCTCAGACTATGCTCACATCTTATAGTATGAAACTTATTCCATAAAGCTTGCACAAGAGTTCTATAAAGAGCTAGCATATGTTCCTTCAGAGCAAACTCACCATTAGGTTCCTTTAAAGCAAACTCACTATTAGCTTGCTTCGTGAGATTAGAATCTCTATAGATGCCCTAGTTATCAATCCCAATAATAGTTGCTGCGAAGAACCCTAAAATAAGTGCTTCATACTCTACTTGATTATTGGTGTAGGGAAAATCCAACTTAAATGCCAAGGAGATTAGTTTTCTACCTGATTTTAGGTAGTTTAACTTTAGATCTGAAATTAAAGAGCTTCATTCTCTACTTGGCTCATCATCTTAGGAGATGTCACTTCCAGTTGAAGAAGAAAAGGTTCACTTAAAACTGTCTATCAAGGAATTGACTTCTCTATGAGAAGGTATCAAAACTGTGCTAACACCGCCTCCACCATTAATTGAAGAGCCATCAAAGTACAAACTCCATTCCCCTTCCTTTACAACCATAAAGCATACTTCTTCATGAAATTTTCTAAGAAGAGAATCTAGTATAACCTTATCATATTGAGATGGAAAATAAGCTAGAAAATTTGATAATGCTTAAGACTTTATGACTTTTGATTAGTAAATTGAAATATTAAACTTGCTTAATAATAAAAGCCATTTTGCTATCTTCCCTAATAGAGTTAGGTTAGAGAGTAAATACTTAATAGGATCTGACTTAATCATCATAATGAGTTTATAAGCTAGAAAATAATGATGGAGTTTCTAAATAGCAAACACCAAAGTGAGACAATATTTTTCCATTGATGGATAATTAAACTCACACCATGCAAGCATCTATTCAAGTAGTACACAGGTCACTCTTGCCCATCAACTTCTTATACCATAAAGCACCTATAGAGTTAGGAGTAGAAGTAAGGTACAACATTATTTGTTGATCTTTAACTAGCATTATAATCATCATTGGAGAACACAAGATTTGCTTGATCTTTTCAAAAGCTTTTTGTTGGTGTTCACCCTACACAAAAGGAACTACCTTCTTTAACAGGCTCTAAAAGGGTGTGATTATGTCTCCTAAGGCTAGAATGAAACTCCTGATGTATAAAACCTTTCCCAAAAGACTCTTGAGTTGCTTCTTATTTACTGAAGGAGGCATAGACTGAATAACTTTTACTTTTGTTGGGTCACCATCTATACTTTTTCTATGCACTATAAAACCTAAGAACTTTCTAGCGGTGACTGATTGGAGGCTTTCTTGGACTTCACCACAATGTCATCCACATAATCTTCCATGCAATCATGCTTCATATCATGGAAGATCACTATTATGGCATGTTGGTAAGTTGCCTCCGTATTCTTCAATTCAAGTGGCATAATAGTGTAATAAAAGTTGTCAAATGGGGTTTTGAAAGTTATCTTCTCTGCATCACCTATAGCCATCTCAATCTGATTATATCCACTGAGCCCATCCATAAATGAGAACATTTCATGACCAGCGATAGCATCAACTAGAGTGTCAATGTTTGGGAGAGGAAAATCATCCTTGAGACATGACTTGTTTAGATCTTTAAATGCAACACACACCCTAATCATCTAATTTTTCTTCTTTACTAGCACAACATTTGCTAGCCAAGTAGGACGATGTATAGGTTTGATGAAACCTACCTTAAGCAACTTATTTATCTCCTTCTTAATCTATGTCTCCACTTCATTCTGGAACACCCTTGCTTGTTACTTAACAAGTTTACTCCCAGGAGAGTTATCCAACCCAGGAATTTCTTCATAAGTCCAAGCAAATACATCTTTATACTCCTATAAAAGCTGAACCAATGAAGTCTTCTATTCTCTTGAAGGATTCTTATGAATAGAGGTCTTATTGGTTCTCCTTCCCCTGCCATATTAATCTCTTCTAACTCATCACCACAGGGTTTTGGCTAATCTTGCAACTACTCTAGTGCTTGCACTACCTCTTGCATCTTCTGACATATGGATTGCATTTGGAAGTAAAAAGTTCATTGATCAGATGATTCCTATGGCATGGAGCAAGAAGAAGGTTTCTCCTGACTCCATGCCTCATCATAAGTAATACACTATTTTTTCATCCTCACGTGTATATGAGCTAAATCTAGTATCTTATACTCTTTCTTCCACTTCTTTATCTGCACTTATATTCTTACACTTTCTTTTTCCTCTCCGATACTTTTTTCCTCTCACATTCTCTATCTTTCTTCCCCACATACTCTTCGCACTGTGGAGGTGAAACCTTAATAGGTCTAGTAATAGCAGTCTTTCACTCTTGTGCTACATGCTCAAAGAGGGAAGCCTCTGTGTAATTCACTTTATTTCATTTAAAAGATGCCTTAGTAGCAGGGATAAAAATTTTTCCCCTTCCAGTAACCCTTGATACACTGATGTAAAGAAAAAATAGTATTATGAGGGTGTAGAAACTTTTTTCCTATAAGGACATGTTAGGCCACATTTGCATCAATTACATGAAAGCAAGCTTGGTCTTGAATATGACCAATTTTAAAATTCATTGTTACTTGCCCTAAAGTTTTAATCTCCTTGCTATAAAATAAAGTAATAGTCATGGGACACGCAAGCTCTTAATATCTATCTTTATCGCTTTCAAAGTAGACAGAGGCATGAGATCATGGATGACTCATCATCAATAAAAGTCAGTCTAATTGGATAGCCATTGATATTACTGTCTACATAAAGAGGCTTATTATGGTAAGGGTGTGGTGTGCACATGTCCGCCTCTGTAAATACTATTGTATTTTCACATCAAAAAGACATTTTCCCCATAGGCTTTCCTATTAAATTACACTCCCCATACTATCTACCAGCAATCTTTACCAATGACAGAGTTGCTTCCCTCTTGGATTCCTCTGAAAATCCTACTTGATCAAAGAAATGTTTAAAGTTTGGTGTTTTCATGAGGGAGTTTGCAATAGAAGAAGCAACCATTTCTTAGCTTATACTTTTTTAGACTGACCATTTAGAGGAGTAGGTTCATTATTTAATGCATGACTTATAGTGTTCATATGCCCTCTTGCATTATGATAAGTTGGTAGAGGATTACTCTGAACTCTATCATTCTCAATGAAAATCTCCTTAGCTAGGACCCTCTGATATAAAGGTTTCTAGACTTTGCAGTTGGATGACTTACCCTAATATGAAAATCACAGTACCTCGGGTTAATTTTTTCCTCAGCAGTTAGGGGTCTTGGCACATAAGGTATATTGATGTTACCATCTTTGATCCATTCTTGAAGCAGAGCTTTAACTCTATCAACTGGAACCGAGAAAGAAGGTGGTAAGTTAACGCCATTATCTTGCCCCCTTCTAAGGTCATCCTTCCTAGGACATATGTTAGGCTACAATAGACCTCTTCTTTCCCTTATACTTTCTCCTTGGATGGCATTAACTATAGGAGTACTTGTTTTTAAGAATCTATTGCTTTTTCTTTTGTCTTTTTATAGTATTACTAGTTCTTCTGGCAACCTTCATAAGCATAACAAATGTTGGCAAAGGTTAGTTCTCCAAATGCACTCTAAATTCATCAAACATCCCTGTATGCACACTTTCACTAACTCTTTCTCATCATGTGAGTCTTGGATGTCCAACATCCTTTCCCTAAAGTGTTGGATTAAATCCATAAGATCTTTTCTTGGCTTCTGATGCTCTCTCCCTCAACCAATTAAAGCTACCTTCTTCTGGGTGGAAAAGAACTTTTCACCAAACATTCTACATATTGACTCCATGACTCCATGAAACCAAGAGCAAGGTTAACATAACAAGTGTACGCCTTCTCTATCATTGACTTAGAAATTTCTTGTAACTTTAAGTTATCATCTAATCCAACAACTGCCAATGTCTTCACAAACTTCATCACATGCTCATGGGCATCACCAAACTTTCCATTAAAATGTTTAAACTTAGGACTAGTGTAGTCCTTTGGGTTTGGTTTAGTAGTTACACTAGTAGGGTATGGAAGCTTAAAATCAAACTTAAAAAAACTAAGGCTTTTATTCTTCTAATCAAGCAACCTCTTGAGCTTATCATTTGTAACAAAGGTTTGAGTTTCAATAGTCTATGCAACCAATGTGGAAGCTTCAGCTTAGGTGTTTATCATGCCTTGATTTCTAGCAAGAATGGTTTGGGTGTTCTTAGTTAAGGTGTGAGTGGTAGTTTTGTTTAGAGAGTAGAGGGTTAAAGGCATCAAATGCATTTTCTCTGTAGCCATTTGTGATGAGAGTAACTCCGCAAGAATTGTTTTCATTTTTGTTATTCATAAGTCAAACATGTGAGGTAATAGCATTGGAGGAGGATATAGAGTGGAAAATTGTCTCCATCATCTTTAAGTTATTTTCTTCAAGCATTTGCATTCTTTCTTCGTTGCCTTTCCTCATCTTTATCAAATCCTGAATGTAAGATAGGACTACTAGATTTTGGTTTCCTGTAGAATTTTTCATTTTTTTGATGAAACAAAGTTAGAAAAGTTTTACTCAATGCAACACTCTTCCCTAGTAGAGTCATCGAAATGTAAAGGGTTCATTTTAACCAGAAAAGGAAATGTTGCAAACCAGTAAATAGAAATGTACAAAGAGATGGCAGAGAGGAAGATTGAAGCAGACCTTGAAAAACAAGTACAGTGGCAGGTAGTAATGGTGGAGGTTGTAAATGATTGAAGGTGGTAAAGATTATGGTGGTTGTAGGATTTCAAAAGAAAAGTTATAGAGAATTCTTTAAAGCTATAAGTTTGCCCAACAAAGGCCAAAAAGCCCAAATGAAACTTTGGAATCCCTATTTATAGCATCTCCAACAGAAGTTACTAAAATGGTTACTAAGGAGAGATGGAAGTTACAAAAATAGTGGATTGAGATGGAAGTTACAGAAATAGTGGGTTGAGATGGAAGTTACAAAAGTAATAGGTTGAGATGATTATGGGAAGTTACTCTCTTAGGGATATTTTCAGTAACATAGAGTAGACATTGGTTATATGATAGCACGCTTAAGAATGTACTGCCTGTGCAACAAAAAATAAAGTTAGCACTTGTATTCCAAAGAAAGGTTAAGAAAAGCAATTCTTAACAGTTTCCATATCTGAGCCTCCAAGCCATACTCTCTAAGATATCCCAAACGTCGAGAAAATCCAAGAATCCTGCCAATCTTCCAGGATTGACTCCACGGTCATTATTATGTAGAACTTACTGTGCCAGGTAATGCTACCGGCAAAGAGCACTGTGCCAAAACATCTCTGCCAAAGTACCTCTGCCAAAATACCTGTGTTATTATACCTCTACTAGAGTACCTATGCTAACGTATCAGTTTCAAAGTACCTGTGTCATATGTTCTTGACAAAAATAGACATTTACAACTGGTTTTCAAATATCAAGAAAACTATGATTTAAGTTTTTAATACACTAGAATAAAATCTTAATTTTTAATTTGTACTCAAATAAATTTTATTTTTTAATTTGCACATAATAAGTTCTAACGTAGATTAATTTTTTATTAAAATAAAAAACTTATTGTGGAGTACAAATAAAGATATATAAGCTAATTTGGATATGATAAAAATATAAAATTTTACTTAAAAATAAAATAAATTAAGTTTTTTTTAATATTTTACCCATATATATTTTTTTTGTAACCCTTCGTGAAATCTCGTTGATCTTTTTCACTTATATATATAAATATATATGTTTGCCCAGTGAAAAAGATTTTATAATATATCCAATCTAATAACATGAAAAAAAAAATTCTTTTTAGTTTCATAAATTGTTGGATTTATAGATACTACCTTGGAAGATTGCTTTTGACAAGTGACAAAATTTTTCTATAAAAAAAAAAAAACAAATTAAATTGCTATTCTTTTGGGGAACATATAAAGTAAAAGATGAATATAACAAGATTTAGGTGGGCAGTTGGCTTACCAAGACAAGCCGGTACATGTTACTGGCATTAATCTAGAAACTAACGGTGTTGATATACTTTTCATATGTTATAATTATATTTAATATATTATATTTTTATATATTTTTTTGATATACTAATAATAATATTATATAAATTTTAATAGGTTTGTGTATATATGCGTACCATATTTCACTAAAAAATTTAGAGAAGTTGAATATAATCAATTATTATCTTTAAATTATTGAAAGTCGTCTCAAAATTTTTGAAGACCAAAACATCGTCCCTAATGGTCATTTGTTAAATTTGTATCTCTAAAAAGTTATAGGAACGAGATTCTTCTACAATACTTTCAAATTAAGATGACATTCATCCCTAATGCTATTAACTTTAAGATAATATCTGTTTTTATCATTTTCTTATCTCATCTTTAAAAATATTTTATTTTGTAGTGTTCATATTATCATTTTTTTTTGCGTTTTATATTTTATATCATATTTTAATTAATTTTTTATATTATATTTGTATCTTATAATACAAAAAGTTTGAAGGTGGACAAGTCTTCGTGGGCCGTGGCTCGGTTAGGTTCAGATTCCCTCATTTCGTTTTCCCACTGTTCTTTTGTCCACTTCATTGTGGCTGCTTGCAGGCCTGCCTTTCAGAACTCCAAAAAACATTTCACATAGCTGTTCACAAAGCATATCAGATTTTTTTTATTTGAGAAAATCAAAATATTTTCTTGACCTAAGACATTGATGCTTGAGAATATAATGACACTTATCTTTTCATAATCTCTCAAATCCAATTGTGAAACAAATTTAAGGAAAAAGAAAATTCTCTATTCCCCCCTCCCATCCCTCTTGTTATATTAGTCTTTCACATGTAATTGACACAAGGGAATTTTCATGAGTTATTCTCCCGCTCTTCTGCCCATAAAAGCTTAGCCTAGCTTATTCATGTGGTGATAAAATCTTCTCCTTCTCTTGGATTTATGTAATTCTTTCTCTTGAAGTGGTCATGGGAAATACATATGTTGAGGAGCAGCTTTTGAATCTCAGCCTGGCAATTGTGGCAGATTCAACTGTTGGAGAAAACAATAATAAAAAGAGGAAGAGAAGGGTTAATGTTTGCAAGCAGCCTTTGAACAACTTATCATCAAATGAAGGTTGTGAAGAAGAAGGGAAGATATTTAAGCTTCTTCAAGTGAGGGAATAGATGTTAAAGCTTGATCACAAGAGAAAAAAGTGTGGTTGAAGATCTTGGGAAAGGCCTCCATTTGATCCATTTGTTGCTCATCACTGCTCAGTTGACGACAAATAATGTGAACTCAGCCTTGGACAATCTTACCCAACTTTACCAAAGTGTGTCATTATTGGGAGATTCAGTGCAAAGGTCGTTGCTTATTTCGCTGTTGGCTTAGTCGCAAGGCTTCTCACCTCAAAATCCCCTTTCTACGATATGATCATGAAGGAACCTACTTCTGAAGAACAGTTTCTAGCTTTCACGTGTCTTTATAGGGTGTCTCCTTGTTACCAGTTCGCTCATTTCACAGCTAACCAAGCTATAATCGAAGCCTTCGAGAAAGAGGAAGAGATCAATAACGGAGCATTACATGTTATTGATTTTGATGTTTCTTTTGGCTTTCAATGGCCTTCTCTCATTCAATCTCTTTCCGAAATGGCATCCAGTACTGGAAACCGGATACCCCTTCGTCTTGCAGCCTTGGGAAGAAGCTTAGAAGAATTGCAAGAAACTGAGACTAGATTAGTGAGCTTTGCCAAAGGGTTTTCCAATCAGTTCTTCGAACTTCAAGGCTTGTTGAGAGGATCCAATTCCAAGCTGATTAACCTGATGAGGAAAAAGAAAAATGAAACAGTTGCTGTGAATTTAGTTTTTCATTTGAATACCTTGAATAACTTTACGAAAATAGCAGACACGTTGAAATCAGTACATCCACTTAGGCCTTAAATTGTTATCTTAGTGGAACAAGAAGATAGCCGAAGCCCAAGAAGCTTCTTATCGAGATTTATGGAATCTTTACATTATTTCGCAGCCAATGTTTGATTCATTGGATGATTGCCTCCCACTAGAAAGCGCTAAGTGATTAAGCATTGAGAAAAAGCATCTTGGAAAGAGATCAAAAGTATGATTAACCGTGACAAGGATGAGGAAAATAATAATACTAACAATAAATCATCATGTCCATGTCCAAGGTATGAAAAGATGGAAACATGGAAAAGCAGGATGGAGAGGCATAGATTTGAAGGGATGAAACTGAGTTCAAAGCGTTTGATACAGGCAAAACTTCTGTTGAAAATCAGGACTCATTACAGCCCTCTTCAATGTGTACTAGGAGAGATCAATGGCGGATTTAGAGTTTTTCAAAGAGATGAGGAAAAGGCTCTTTCCTTAGGGTGGCAAGCTAGGTGCTTGCTTACAGCCTCTGCATGGCAATGTGTATGATTAGATTAGATTAGATTAAATATTAGTATCTCGCTTTTTTTTCCCCCAACACATCCATATCATTTTTAATGAATAGTTTATCTTTTTTCAGATAATAACGGACTTTGATACCCTTAATTTTTTATCAATAAATTTATTATTACCGTTATTTTTTTCCTTTTGTTTAATTTGTCAGCTGCTTGACAAATAAATCTTTCGTGAACTTTGATTCATTTTCTAAAAATTAATTTCCCTTGATCCATTTCTTTAATTTAAAATGGCAGATGACTTGTTGTAACCACTCACTCAAGGGATGAGTTAAGGGTAATGAACATGCAAAGCCGTCATTCCTACTCACAAGCCCTACTCATCCCACCATATATAGCTCTCCATCAGTTGTTAGCTACCCAAGATTAATAATCTGCCTAATTATGGTTTGAAGGAAATAATGAGGCCTAATTTTATGAAGTCTTAATTTTTCCAAGGACTCTTGGATTCGGGGGATGGGAACATTTTTCTTAGTAAATTCAAATGTAAATAAAGGTGCCGAGACAGCAAGTACGGTAGTTAATTAAATAAGTTGCAAAGACAGCAAGTACTGTAGTTAACTCATAATGATGGGAACTGGGAATTGTGTTTTCTAACATAACTACGATCGGAACAAAGAGAATTTGCTCTTTTTTTATATACATATAATTTTGTACTGCTATATTTCTCGATTTTCATCGAAATGTCAATTCAAGGGGGTATACATAATTATACTAGCTTTTCATCTCAAGCACAAATGGTTTTAAATTTACAAGTCTAAAGCCAGATCTAAGTAGTGAAACATTTCTAACTGTTTTGAACAAAATTCTATTTCACATAACAGATTTAAAAATTACATAATTTTGAATGACAAATCTCCAAACTATATTGATCCAAGAAATCCAACATAGCCAGCCAAATATGAAATACTATAATCATTTTGAGTTTAACAAATGCATATTCAGACTTTCCTTAGCAGATGTCTCCAATCTTTGAATGACAAATTATCCACACTGCACCAGGCCAGCCGCATCGTTTAAATTCCTTATGTTCCTGCATTACAAGTATCATCAAATGTATCCTACTCGCAAATAGATATACAGATTGATAGTACATATATAAAGGATAAGCCTTTATACCTTAAATGTCAGTATTCAATTTGTTCTCCAGCGCTCTCATGGAAGTATCACTGGCCTTGAGCTGTAGTGTCAATTTACACTCACCAAAATCTTACTTTTCAAGCTTATTCCACATCTAGGAACACTACAACAAATTATACAACAAGCTTCAAACTTCAGTTTCTTAGTTTATTATATTTAGGCTCAACCTTTAGCCATATCTTCGGGAAAAAGCAGCAATTTTTTGAATTATTTAAGAAGTGTTTAACTATCCCAGGCCAAAACAAGAACAGAATAAGTAGCAAAGTTATGCAGATCTGCATTTTTCTGGTCTCGATCGATATACCACATCAGATACAGGAAGCAACAATCAATAATTAGTTTTTTCAAAGACAGCAGAGCATTTAAAAAGTAAACAATTTGAATCACGAATTTGTAATTCTGAAGGCACCAAAAGCATTCTTGAAGATTAGAAACTGCCAAGAGTGTGCATTGTACAGTATACAAGTCATTTAATTTCTAGATTAAATCAGTCTTCTATATAATCATGTAAATATTGGAACCTTACCTGCACTGAGGGCTTAACCGTTTGAGAAATTAGATCTACTTTCACTAGTAGGCTTAGCAGTGTCTTCCAACAATCTAAAAAAGTT
>JBBYHM010000020.1:3582079-3602002 GCA_038381775.1 Adansonia rubrostipa | reverse complement strand
AAAAGACACTCTGGAAACATTTCAGACCTTGAACTTATAGATTATTATTGGTTTCGGTAAGAACACTAGTAATCGATCCATTCATAAGCAAAATTAGCAGAAAAGAGACCAGAATTAGAATCATGGCATTGAACTTAGCTAGAAAGGTGATTTGGCAAAATGATGATATGGCAAGACACATGAAAAAATGGAGATGACATAGCATGACACATGGCCTGTTTCACAACATGGTAATGATGACATGGCAACATGTAGCGATTGTGGATTTGTTTTTAGGATGGGGAACATGTGTCATAGCACATGGCAAAGCAAAGGTGATTTGGTAAGACGCGTAGCTTGTATGTAAGAAAACAAGCAGGAAATTTTGATCAACATGTGTTGGTGCATGGAACCTTTGTTTGTGACACGACAACCGATATTTGAAAGAGGGAAACACAAGCAGGCGTTGGGTGTTTGCGGTGTTTAGATTATGTGTTGGGAAGTGTAGGAAAGTTGGGTGAATCCGAGGCAGTAGGCCAAAAAATGTAAAGGTTTCAAACAATGGTAAAATTTCTGGAATGTTTGTATTAGATGGGGAGGTAGATTTGTGAGGTGGTGTAGGAAGAGTTGATGCTTATCTGCGGTTTTTTTTTTTGTAAAGATAAGATGATGCACATAGATCCCTAAATAAAATTTCAAACAGAAGCTAGACAGAAAGCTCTAATACTAAGTTACAAGTGAGAGTTTTTGTATTCACAACTATGTCAAGTCTATACAAGAGTGTCCTATATATAAAATAGAGTTCTTACCAACCAAGGAAAATTCACCATAATAATAATTACAATATAACATAAAAATCATAATCTCTAATATTCTAATAATTAGAGTTGATCATACATTAATGCATTAACGATTTTGTTGCACCTAATGAAACGGTTTGATTGCTTTGGAATGGCCTACCTTACTGCTTTTGCTGGTAAAAACACCTTGCTACGTTGGGATTTACTCCCAAAGGTTTTATTTGAGTGGGTTATATTGGTTGTAATGAGGTAAATGACATGAGAAGATTATGGAATCATTTATCTTCTCTTCATAGCTCATTCTTTGAGGATCATTGGCTACTTGCTAGGGAATTTAATATGATTTCTCATACATCTAAAAGTTCAAATTATAGTGGTTCTCAGGTTTTTTTTGTTCTGATATTATAGTTTTTTTAAAAAGCAAGCTTTCAGCTATTAGTTTTTGGCCGTGTTTTCATACGTCTCTTTTTTTCACTTGGTTAAATCATTAACTTGATGGATTTCCTCCAAGAAAATTGAATAGACTTCTTTTAAATGAGAATTGGTTATCTATCTTTGCTTATTCTTGTGTAGAATTTCCTCTCCCAGAAGAGTTGGATCATTGTCTTGCTTTCATTCAATTAACGTATGTTAGTTAATCTCTTCTACAACCTTTTAAAATCTTCAATTACCGGACAAAACATCTTGAGTTTTTGAAGATTGCTGAAACCTCATGGCAGAACTTATTTCTTGTAATCCAAGTCCGTTTTACATTAAAATGAAAATTGAAAACGTTGAAACATGATAAACCTGTTGAGCCTGAAAGGTCTTTATATTTTGAGCTTCGTCATTTGATGTTAGCCAAGGAAAATTCTTCCAAGATTTTTTTTCTCCAAGTTAAATATATAGAAATTTCAAAATAATTGAAGAAATTTCACTACACACACATAAGAGTTCATGATTAAAGAAGAACATTTTGGAGAATTAAAACAACTATAAAAGATTGAATATGGTCTGCCTGTGTCCAACGGCCATGATAATATCATGTGATATTGTTGAATTTCCTCTTAATCTTCTTTCCATTCTTGAATTGTATTTATTTGCTTGCGTCTTTACTTTCTTGTGCTAGCTGGAAATATTAAAGGCAGGGGCTGGTCTTGTGGCGAGACAAAGGCTGACTTGTGGCATAATAGGAGCCGTTACTTTGACTCTTATCGTTGGGATTGACATCCTTTGGACTCCCCCTCAAACTAGGTGCTGGTGGTGGACGACCAAGGCTTAGTTTGACTCGCAAAGATTTATGGGTGCTTTTTGTCATTGATTTGGTAAATATAAATATGCAAGTTGGGAAGTGGACAATACAAATTGAGTTGTAAGATTTCCCAAAGCAACTTTCTTTTGGACAAAATGATAATGGAGTTCAATATGCTTTGTTCTTCCATGAAAAGCTGAATTCATTGTCATATACAAGGCACTCGTATTGTCAAAAATAAAGAGTGGGAGGTTTCTTTATTTTTGACAATGTAACACCAATATCCCGAAGGAGGGATGAGAGCCAAGTAAGTTCGGCTGCAGTAGAAGCCGTTGAACAGTATTCTGCTTAAGCACTGGACCTTGCAACAGTTGGTTGTTTCTTAGTAGACCAAGAGATGCAGGTGCTACCAAGATACGTACAAAAGCCAGTTGTGGATCGTCGAGTTATGGGACATCTCGCCCAATTAGCATCAGAGAAGGCACAGAGGTCAAAAGATACTTGAGCATATATCCACATAAACAGGTCGAAAGGCGTGGTGATCATCCACGTCGTAGTCCTTTAACATTGATACTTTCCATGTTTATTTGATTTTGGTGACTGTAGTGTACGTTATGCAACATTTGGATACTTTTAACATTTAATCATAGCGTGAAACGTGACAAAAATGACATAAATATCACATCAAATATCAATTAGATATTGTCACATTATAAAAATTTATGATTCATAAAATATATAAAAACCAAAATAAAATTTAAAAAAATAAGAATAATTTGTTAAAAATTCAAAACATTAAAAAATAAAAAATTCAAAAAAAATTATAAAAAGACTAGAAAAATATAATATTTTAAAAAATAGAAACAAATAAAATTTCAAAAAATAATAAAAAATCTTAAATTTTTAAAAATATATATTTTGATGACATGGCTATATATTTTTATAAAAAATTATATTTTGAGCTAACTTAATCTAATGGCACAAATTGTGGCAAAAGGACTTCTTCAAAATGGAAGTTCTTCGGTTCAAGTCTCAAAAGAGCACACCTTGTAAGGTGATAAAAGGATAATTGTGATGTAACATCAAGCTCTTTCAAGAGCATATTAGGTCACAGGTAATACCAAGTGCCTCAAATTTAGTAGGCAAGATCACTTGACTGCTTCAAAGAGAGATACCAAGTGTTGTCGAGGGAGTAGGTAGAATTTTGGAACAGAGTCATCACAACTGTATTAACATAGAAGAAGATTTATTTTTTATTTAATAACTAGGCAAGATCACTTGACCACTTCAGAGAGAGATACCAAGTGTTCTCAAGAGAGTAGGTAGAATCTCGGAGCAGAGTCATCACAACTGTATTAAGGTAGAAGGAAATTTTTTATTTAATAACTAGGTTTTGGGAGAAAAAAGAAAAAAAAAAAAAAAAAGAGACCTTGGCATGATATTGGAGAAATAGTCTTCAAGAAAGATTACTTTTTTATATATGTAATGTATTGCCGTGTATAAAGCTTTTGATGGGATTAAAACACACTCGCCAAAAAATGTGTTTAACTTTGCATCATCAAAACTAACTAAACAGATGGTGTTTTTGTTTTACTTACGTTTTTTTCCTAGCATGCGTACTTTAATAGTATATGCATACACAGTAGCGATGTGTTTTCATGCATAAAGTTCCTGAAGAAATTCAAACTTATTTATTGGAAAAAATATTTGAACTTCTAAGAGTAATTTTAACTGAGAGTATAAAATACCTTGTAAAAATCAATGATCTTTCTAAAGTTATCACATATCTTTGATGGCTTTTACCATGAACTTCATGACATGAATGAGCTTTCTACATTTTTTTCAATCATACTCTAATGTTGTTACAATCTTACATTCATATCATTATTTACTGACCAGGTCTTTCAAGTAGTAACTTAATGACTACTTGAATATTAAGATTCTGATGTTTGTGATTGGATATGTTAAAGGGTTGGGTACTATGCTTTACTTGACATTTTTTTTTCTTGATCCGGGACAACCTAGCCCATCCCGAAATAGTATTTATAAGTTAAAATAATATATTTTAATTTTAATTTAATTATAAAATATATAAATATTAATATAAAATAATTTTTAATATTTTATTATATTATAAACAGTAATTTTGGGTCAATGGGTTGGATCAAATTCGTGTCTGGATGTAAAATTCAAAAAAATTTCAGGTCGGACCATAAGAAGGTCTATTTTTGATTTTTTTTTTATATTTTTTTAGTTAATGGTAATTCTTTATTTTAGTGTTTAAATGAGGATTGATGATCGATTATGACTGCCATTTAGGTTGTTTCGAATTCTGAGGTAGTTTTAATTGGGAAGAAAAGTAAAGGAAAAACTGAATCTTAATTCCCATTTAGATTATGACTTGGTACACAATTTTTAAAATAAACCATTAAGAGAAATAAGTTTAAAAATACCATTATTTAGAAATAAAGAATTTAATTAGCCTTAGTTGCAGAAAAACCTCGTTTTCTGGGGGCATAAATCCCGGACTAGATAGATTCAAGAGGGTGACCAGAATATTGCTTTTTTTCCGGTCGATGGTAGTAAGCTTAGTAAATCAAAAATCCATCAAAGCTTTGATTAATTCAGAAGGCAATAGACTATCTACTTTCACTTAGATATATAATGAAGCCGTATCCTTCTTTCAGAAGCTTTTTGGTACAATTGACGCTAAGTTTCAGGTTGTCTTGTGAATACTCTGGTAAAAATTCTTCGGACTTTCCTCGTCTTCTGGTTTGATTAGATCAATTGCCCTGGAAGATATATTTTATTTGAGAAATTGAAAATGAACTACATATATGAACAAAAAATAAAAAAATAAAAATGCCAACAAATCCGAAATGATATTCAGAACACATCGCTGCCAATACGTATCAATACCAAAACGAAAACTATAAACCAAACGATACGATATTGACTACCTTGATGCATAGACTTATGGGAAAGACTCTTATTTCAATACTACAATTTATCCAAAAAATTACAAAACTATGGAAAATCAAGTAAAATAAAAAAAAAACAGTAGAAACACAAACTACTTGATTTCTTGAAACAAAATGCCGTGCAGTAAGCATACCAAAATGCAAAGTCAAGAAAGCAGGGATTCATCGGTTTCAACAGAGCATTGTTAACAAGTTTCTTTCCCCTCTGCAACTCTATTGCACAAGTCATCATCTTTCTTTATTTTTTTGGTTGCAATATTTTTACCAGGAAGATGCCTCAATTTTAGTCTTCTTTCTTGTCAGGTCCATACTGACGGCTTTCAGCCTCAGACCTTTCGGCATGATCAACCTCATCATGACTGCCGACTCTGAGAGCCTCATCGTCTCTAGCAATAATTAGTACAAGCATCATCATTGCAACAATAATGGCAATTATGCAGACAGTTACGATGCCATTTACCGACTTCATAAAGCCCATAAATGATGGGCCTTTAACTGTTTTCTTTTCTGTTCTTCCTTCTCTATATCCTTTCAGGAATTGCGAGATTTGAGACCCCTGATCCGCATTATCAAGGCTTTCAATACCAATAACCTAGCATATCAGAAAAATGTAGCAGGTCAACTAATGCATTTTCATTTTAAAATGCAAGAAATATACAGGTCAAAACATCAAGGAAGAATGCACCAAAACCGACAATTATACTTCTTCCTGGAAGAATACAATCAAACATCGTAGAAGAAACAGAACAATCTCCAGCTCTCATCGCTTTTAGAGAAACATTTTTACGAGTTCAAAAGATATAGGGATAATGAATTCAAGCAGAAGTCAAGAGACAGTGGTTAAAGTTTGGGAGCAGAATGTGCATTTTAAGACAGTAGACTATGCCCAGCTTCTACATGCAAATACATGATACATAAATCTAACCGTACGTGTGCAAGTGAATTCGTCACTGCATAGAAAGATTTTTTTTTTTTGAAAGAAAACCTTAGCCATTATCTAGTAATAATTTAGAAGAAACATTCTGCAAAGTAATATGAAATCAACAATGACATAGGTATCTACATCACAAGACATCCTTCAAGCCTTCAACTTATAACCCAACAGAGCTTGGAAAGCTTGCAGAGCTTAGCCAGCTTCCAACGACAATGAACCTGCCAGGACTATACGCTTGAGCCTCACTTTCACTAATGATCACCTTGTACCCTCCCCATTTCACTCTCGCACAAGTTCAAGCACAGAAAGAAGTAATAATCTTAATTTTATGAAGTTAAGAGATAAAACAAGAATTCTTTTCAAATCAATAATTTCATTTATCATAAATATAAAAGTTTGTATCACACTCGAGAATTGTTAGATTTTGACACTCTCCTGCTCTTTCTTTAATTTATCACGCTTACTTCCATTTCTGACACTTAGTGTAAGACCCAATACCGAATAAAAGTTAAAATTTAATAACATTTTAAACAGTTAGAAAAATCCTTGATCACAGGTATATATTGACTTATAGCATTGATTCTTCTCCATTGCGAAAAGATACAAGGTTAAAATGCTTTTGATGGCCCAGTACCAAAAGCATTAGGTGTTCTTCAATAACTAGATAAAATTGTAAAATTTTAAATAGCTTTGGTAGAGGATAAATTTTAATTTTTCTAACTAAAGTTTAAGATCAATAAACTTACGTTTATTATCAAATAGTGAAGTATGGCTTGATGTTTAAGGATAAACAGTTTACCAAATTCCAGTTTTGAACACAAGGTTTTTAGCATTAAAAGGTGAAAGGTTTAAATTTAAAATAAATCCATGGATAATCTGCATATCATATTCAATTCTAGGATTTCTACAAATTCAACACCCTATAGCAATAGAGATTGGCAAGGAAATTTTTTATTATTATTTCTTTTATTCCATCAAGAATTTCTTTTCTGAAGAAGTTAGGATTTGAGCTTATAACCTTTAGGGCAGACTTGAATCCAGATTTAGGCTTTAGGTTGAATATAGTTGCTCTTGAATTATTTAGTATTTGTTTGAGACACCCAAGTAGAACTTAGATAATTGTAAATGAAAATTTGTTTCAGACACCCAAGTAGAACTTAAATAATTGTAATTGAAAATGGACTAAATTGATCCTATATCAAGAGTTTGTATACCTTGTTCGCGAAAATTCAAAGTTAAAAGGATAAGATTTGTCAAAATGGACTTAGTTGAAGGACCAATTTCAGCCTTTTTTTTTTTCCTTGCATACTACTTATAAGCACCAGCATCACTATGTGTTCTCAACATCCTGTAGCTAATCATGATTAAGGTGGCCATGATTGATGATAAAGGATGCTAAAATAAGGTGAAAACCAGCTAACCGCTACCATTGGAGGCACCAAAATCTTGCATTTAGAATTAAAGATATAATATTTAAAAAATTAATACTTACAGAAAAGTATTCCTCATCTCCATTCCAGACAATCATTTTTGGTAACTTTGTTTTCTCATTAGCCTCAAATTTATCAGCAAAGTCTTCCCATTGCTTAACACCAACATAACCAAACACCAAGTCACGATTTGCAGATGCAGCAGCCTTCAATAACTTGATCAAGTTCTGTGATTGGTCTTCATTCTCATCGGCTGTGATTGTCACGACAATTTTCCTCTGCTCATCTTTCAATAGCTTCAATGCCTCGTGGTTCAAAGGCACCACCAGAGGGAGAAAATTCTGTGTTATAAAATCCTCCAAAATTTTGTCTGCATAATTGAAGCTGAAAGGTTAGATTGTTTTCTCTTTATGCATGCGGAAAATTTACAGATGATAAGAAAAATTAAAGTCCGATGACTTTTAAGCAGAAGAAAATCAGATAAACTATATACAAGACAGCAAGCATGAAAAGACATGAGCTGACAAAAAAATACATATATACCACCAGAAAAAAAAAAAATCATATTCATGCTGCATGCTTATGATATTGAACAACAACAGCTCAACTAATGTTAAAGTTTTGAATGAGCTTGACTGAAGTTTGAGATCATTTTCTATTAAAGGAAAATAAGATTGAAAAGCAAATGACCCCTTACTCCACTTGACCCCTGTCTTATTAGATTCCAGATACTATTATGTATAGTAGCCAATGTAAAAAGGCATAAAAAAGATAAAAAGCTTCTTTGGATGTGTGTTTAAATGAAAGGCCTGTCAATAATATAATAAATTAAACCTTCCAAGTCTCAATTGAGTCGCAAAAATGAAAAGAAGAATAAAATGCCACTATCTGAGCGTGATTGGACCATTAAAATTATGAATGACGAAGCTCCTATTGAAATAGATAACTAATGTTCCTGGTTGAAGGATGGACTAATCAAGCTTAACTGTTACAAAATAGTAATCAATTCACATGGTACACGTGCATGCAGAGCAGATGAAAATGGGGGTGGTCAAAATCCAACTTAAAATTTGAGGTTGACATAATGATTTACCTTAATCTGTAAGCATATTCTTTCTTATGACATGTTGAATTAGACTATCGATGGATAATACAAATAAAAGCAAACCAAGACAATGGATGCAACAGTTCAACAATATCTAAACTTAGGCATGACCAATTAAAAGCTGCAAGCAAATAGAGCAAAACAAATAAATTCTAGGAGGAATTCACTGATGTATTACAAATGTCATACTATCAGAAGCACTAACTAGAAGCATCATCTTACACTACTATATGTATACAAAGGTGAGAGATCCAACTTGGCATGCTAACTATGCATAGAAACCACAGCTTCCAACACTAAAAACATTTTTTTTTCCCTATCTGGCATTCACATATCCACAAAGATTTAAATTTGCTAGAGTAATATCTAAATCTTAACTAAATGACCAAGGATCCATATTTTCTTGTTATTGTACTCTTCTCAATTTAACATAACCAAGTTAAACTGAATTCTAGTCCAGTTGATTAAGCTATTTTAGTTAATCTTGTTCCAATCATGTAATCAGGTACCAATTTGGATAAGTATGTTCCTGAAATGGGTGCTTTTGATTTTGTTAAGTTTTACCCCATATTTGAAGGGCCATACTCTGATAGTCCCCAACCAATTTGAGGTATTGGTGTCAAAGATGCTTCCAATATGGATAATAACAACAACATCATTTCCACTTTATATGTCCTAACCACCTTATATGTGTCATCAATTGTGCAACGCCCCTTTCTCTTATGCATTCATTCACAATCCTCTCTTTCCTTGTATGCCCACACATCCATCATTTTTTTTCCCATCTTAGGCACAGTGATCATAGCATTCTAATTCTCATTATTTTCGTTCAAGTTGCTTATTCAAAAGGTCAGAAACTCATTATGACTGTAGATCACTATAAGATTCGTTTTCATTGCTATAATCAATGGAATTCGGTTAACTTTTTTCTTACATTTTACCAGGATCAAATCCTTCTCCACACCAAAATACCTATACAATAATCTGACATGTAACTAGCCATCCATATCCGTAATCTAATCCACCGTACCACTTCCTTCTTCATATGAATATAATTTCTCTTTAATCTATATTTTTTATATGAGCAAACATTTAGCTGCAAATAATTTGTCATATTTGCCTTTTATCCCCTCAACTCACACCATAAACATCACTATCAGTTTCTGTTGCAGTTATCATAAAAAGTTATTTTCCCCATTTTGGTAACTCGTGCAATTATAGAATTGTAGAACACTCCATTTAGGTATTTCTAGGTTCAGCTATTGTCTGCCCATTTTAAAAATTCTAAAATTACGATATAGGGCAAGGTAACTCTACTAAATCCTTTAATAAAGTAACTTTATTTTTTCCACCGTTTCTGAGCCTTATATAGGAATTACCAAATCAAGGTGTAAGATTAGATTTTAATGAAACCAATACAATATTGCAAGTAAGAAATATCATATAAAATGCCAAAAAGATGAGTAAGAACTCAACTACATTCTACCAATCCACCATAAAACAAACTGCTATGGTCAAAATTCTAAGAAGTACTCATATGCAAAAGCATAAAGGAATGGCTAAAATAGTATTTAATAACACAGTGGATCATGCATGATAAAAGATAAGCAACATATCATGATTGTAGTATCTAAAAGACACTTGAAATGTAGATATTAAATTAACCTTCAAAGGGGCCGTAAAAAATGCTTTGTTGCTTATAACTTGGATGAATAGCTACCAAAGCAGGAACTTTGTCAAAGTCATAAAACACCGTGGCATCATCAGAGAAATCCTTTGCCACAGAAAACCATGCATTTTTCTTGTACTTGACAGCTAAATTTGATATCACTGTCTCATTCAAGCCAAAACATATGTACATAGGAAATAAAGTACCAGCTTCTTCAACAAAATCACTAATGGCAGAGTCTGAAGTAAGAATAGACACATCAGGAGCAACAAATTTCTTCAGATACTGAACAAGTAAGTCTGCTTTCCTTGGTCCATAATACTCCATAGAAACACCATGCATAAACAGCTTGAGGGTAGGGTATGCACTGCAAAATCCAATTTGATTATAAATCTTACGGATGATGACGACAACGACCTAGCCTGAGGAGCATGATTTATTTATGGAAATACGGTCAGGTCCTATGATAACGTCCAAAAGGCATCAACTGATATGCATTGCATAAAATGGAAAGAAATATATCAAAATAAATCACCATTATTGTTTACCATGGGTTTTTTACTAAAAGTCTATGCATTATCCCAAAACATAAAATTACTGAAACATTTTTTAATTTTTCAATTTGATTGCCAGCACAAAAATAAAGACATTTCTACAAGCCAAATGCAACATAAAATTTTGGCAACTTTATTTCGAGTCCATCATATAAAAACAAAAGTCATAGACGCTTACTCAACATCATGTTTACGAGCAAGACGAGTAAACTTGTCAGCATTAATTTTGGCTATTACTATTGGCTCCTTCAATCCTGCAAGAACAGGAGCAGCCTCATCTAACTGCAATGCAGAAATCAAAACAAAAGGTAATTTTAAGTCGTTGGAACAATAATTATCGGAAAATTAAAAAAAAAAAAAAGCTGAAAAGAAAACTACTGAATATGATTAGAATCAAACCTGTTCAACTAAACTTAAAACAAAAACGAAATGATATCTAAAAAACAATACTTAATTTCAGTTTTGCAAATATTGGATGAAGAACATGAAACCTGGGGGGAAAGTCGCTTGCAGTGGCCACACCAAGGGGCGTAGAAGTCGACGAGGATGTAATTGAATGAAGAAATAGCAGAGTCAAAGTTGGATTCGTCCAACTCCAACACTTTCCCATCTACCTTAAACTGATCCGCTGTCGAACAAATTCCTGTTTTCAAGATGCATAACAGCTGCAATAAGATTATGGGCAAACGCAAGTCCGCCATCGGAGAGGCTGTTTTCCCTTTCGGTTTCCTTGAGAAACGTCGTTTGAGGGACATTCCCATTTTTCTGTTTGTCGATCAACGGAAATATAGTACAATAATTCAAAAATGAAATACATCTATTTATTTTAAAATGGAGGTGTATAATTAATTATTAATTTGAAAAGTGAAAAATAGATAAAACTCCCTCTATTTCATTAATGCAAGGGAAAAAAAAAAAGCAAAATAAAGACAAAAATAAATAAGAAATTGGTTATTAACTTTTATTTATTCAGCTTAGGCTATTTTATATAAATATTATAATTTTTTTATTTTTCGATTTATAGCCGTTTTTGAATTAATTCTTAAAATATGCTTTTTTTTTTTTAATTTGTGCTTAGAACTCACAATGAGAAGAGGCGAGTTGATGGCTTGTTGGGAAATCGCCATACTGTATGGCGAGTTCCCAACAAGGGAACTACTATCTGATGGCGAGTGCCCACTTAATTATTTTAGAAAAAATTTTAAAAAATTAAAATTAATAAATAGTTATTAAATAAAAGTGAAAATGAAAAAAATAATTTTAAAGAAAGAAATGATACTTATTGAAATTGCTAATAAAGAGATTGAAATTACTTATCTATCCCTCTTTGGTCTGCTAACCGACTCTCTCCCATATATATATTTTTTACATAAATTATGTATAAATATAAAAATTATCTATAGTGTTAAAAAGAATCTGATTTTTCATGCATCTGTCACGTCTCTCGAGTTCTAAGAAATCTAGTAGTCATTAGTCAAATATTATCTATCATGTTAGAAGGAATCTGATTCCCCATGCATTTGTCACATCTCTCCAATTCTAAGAAATCTATTAGTCACTAGTCAAATATTACTTGTCGTGTCAGAAGGAATCTGATTCCCTATGCATCTGTCACATCTCTCGAGTTCTAAAAAATCTATTAATCATTAGTCAAATATTATTTATTATGTCATAAGGAATCTAATTCTTTATGCATCTTGATGAGCCTTATAAGAATATAACTCAATGGAAATAGGTCTCTAATGATTCAAAACAAAAATAGAAGAAAATAAAAAAAAAATCTAAAATCTAGAAGTTGGAAGGATGGAAGGAATAAACGTTCATTGATTGATAAGTATCCTTGTCACAATTAATACAAGGGTTGGATGCCACTTTTAGGAATGAGGAACCTAAAAGATAAGTCTCACAAACTCACCACCAAGAAGACTTGGATAAGAGAAAAGAACTGAAAATAATCAGCTACTTTATTAATCAACTCTAAATGCCTCAAAAACAAACATAAGGTCTCTTATTTATAGTAGAGCATATGGCCAAAGAAGGAAACTAAATCCTAAATAATTAATTAAGATATTGCTTGCCCATAAAGAAAGTAAAACCTTCCTAAAAAAAACTTTTTTAAAATAAAATAGTCAATAGAATTAATTTCCTTGCAAGCTAAGGAATTAAAACTTTCCTAAAACAAAAACTAAAAGCCTTGGAGATTAAGTAATAATCAGCACACCAAAACTTTCCTAATTTGGATGATGCTAATTTCTTGCTTCAATAGGACTTTTAGAATCTTCAATGATCTTCCTTACCGAGCACATGATACACCAAATTCACTCTTTTAACCTTTAATCGTGGATTGGGCCTGTATACTCGAACTCCTCTTCCTTTGGGCTTGCTAACTTAGGCCAACCATGATTTGGCACATCATTTCCCCTTTGTTGAGAAGAATTCACCCTTAAATCCACATCATCTCCATTACCCAATGTGTCTTTCAAGTAGGGTATAAGATCTCGAACATTGAGCGTAGTACTAACGTTGTATTCTTCTGATAGGTCAAGTTTGTAAGCGTTATCATTTACCTTCTCAAGGATCCTAAAAGGACCATTAGCCCATGGCATCAGCTTAGACTTCCTTTAATTAGGGAACCTCTCCTTGCGAAGATGAATCCACACAAGATCTCCTGGTTTAAATAGAACTTGCTTTCTCCTTTTGTTTGTCGATCTTGCATAAGCTTTGTTCTTCTTCTCAATATGTTCTCTAACTTCCTGGCTCATGTTTTTCACCATTTGAGCCTTCTTAGCTCTATCTATACAAATCCTCTCACTAATTGGTATTAGGTATAGTTGGGTTGAAACCATAGACCATCTCAAAAGGAGAATGCTTAGTAGCACTGTGTACACTACGATTGTAAGCAAACTCTACATATGCCAAGCACTCATCCCAATTCTTTAGGTTCTTGTTCACCACTGTCCTAGGCAAACCTGAAAGTGTTTTATTCACCACCTCGATTTGCCTATTAGTTTGTGGATGACAAGTTGTGCTAAATAATAACTTGGTTTGAAGCTTCTTCGATAAAGTCTTCCACATATAGCTTAGAACTTAGCATCACGATTAGAAATAATGCTCTTAGGAATCCCATGTAGTCGAACTATTTCTTTAAAGAACATATCAGCTATATGGCTGGCATCGTCATTTTGTGGCATGGAATAAAATGTGACATCTTCAAAAAGCGATCTATTACAACCATTATCAAATCCTTTCCCCATGATGTCTTAGGTAAACCTAAAACAAAATCCATGCTTACGTGTTCCCAGGGATTTTTAGGTACGGGTAAAGGCATGTATAACCCTTGTGCTATCTCCTTACTCTTCGCCTTTTTGCACATGACACATCTTTCTACTATTTTATGAACATCTAGATTCATTGCTGGCCAATAGAAGTGTGCTTTCAGTGCTTCTAATGTTTTCTTTTCTCCAAAGTGTCCAGTAAGACCTCTACTATGAGCTTCACACACTAAAAGCTTTAGAATTGAACTAAAAGGAATGCATAATCGACTAGACTTGAAGAGAAATCCTTTATGCCAAAAATAACCCTATTTTGCTCCCTTCGTGCATTTTTCCTAGATCTTTGCAAAGTTTGGGTCCTCTTTATACAGCTCTATCATCAAATCAAACCCCATTAATCTCATATTAAGCATAGAGATTAATGCATACTTTCGCAAAAGTGTATCCATTACAATGTTGACATTCCCTTTCTTGTACTTAATTACATAGGGAAACATCTTTAATAACTCCATCCACTTGGCATGTCTTCTATTCAGCTTGCTTTGTCCCTTCAAATGTTTTAATGCTCATGATTCGCATGAATCACAAACTCCTTAGGTAATAAATAATGTTGCCAAGTTTCTAATGCTCACATTAGTGAATAAAATTATTTATCATAGGTTGAGTAGTTAAGATGAGCACTACTCAACTTCTAACTAAAATAGACAATGGGATGCCCATCTTGCTTAAGAACAGCTCTAATCCCAATTCCTGATGCATCACACTTCACTTCAGAGGTCTTATAGAAATCAAGTAATGCTAGTATGGGAGCCGAACTTAACTTCTCCTTAATCAAGTTAAAACTTTGTTCCACTGCTAGAGTCCACTTAAACTATGTTTCCTTTTTCATGCACTCAATTAAAAAAGCTACAATGGTGCTCAAATTTTTCACAAAGTGTCTATAGAAGGATGCCAAACCATGAAACTTCAGACTTCGACAACATTAGTGGGAATTGGCCACTCCTTGATAGATTTAACCTTCTCTTCATCAACCTCCACTCCATTTTGGGAAATGACATAGCCAAAAAAAACTAGACAATCCTTGCAAAATGTGCACTTCTTGAGGTTGGCAAATAGCTTCTCTTCTCGAAGCAATTCGAACACCTTTGTAAAATGCTCTATATGTTTATCAAAGCTCTTGCTATAGACAAGTATGTCATCAAAATAAGCAACAAGAAAATGACCAATGAATTTTCATAAAACATGATTCATTAGCCGCATGAATGTCCTAAGAGCATTGGACAACCCAAAGGGCATGACTGTCCATTCATACAACCCAAACTTAGTCTTGAAGGTTGTTTTCCATTTATCACCTTCTTTCATTCAAATTTGATGGTATCCACTCTTGAGATCAATCTTCGAAAAGATAGAGGAGCCATGCAACTCGTCCTATATGTCATCAAGCCATGGAATGGGATAGTAGTATTTGATTGTAATCTTGTTAATAGCTTGACTATCTATGCACATGTGCATTGATCCATCCTTATTTGGCACCAAAAGAGCTGGTATTGCATATGGACTCATAGACTCTTTAACAAAGCCCTTCTCCATCAACTTCATTACTTGCCATTGAAGTTCTTTAGCTTCTTTCGGGTTGCATTGATACGCTAGTCTATTAGGCAATGTTAAACCAGATATAAGATCAATCCGATATTCTATTCCATAAATTGGTGGTAACTCCTCTGGGAGTTCTTCTAGGAAAATATCTTAAAGTTCCTTCAATATTTTATCCAATTTTGTATGGACAGCTCTACCTTCCCCTGAAATCTCCTTAGCTATCAACAAGTGAACAGCCTCATTGGATATTAGAGCATGTTTTACCTCCCCCTTGTTGGCAAATAAGCTATACTTCATTATTTTGCTGATTGCCAACTGGTCTTGCATTACCTGGGAAGGACTGAGAGGTGTCAATAGCACACGTTTACCATCCTTTGAAATTGAATAGGTGTTTGCACGCCCATGATGAATAGCATCTCCATCAAACTGCCTAGGTTTTCCAAAAAGCATATGGCTAGCATTCATTGGTACCACATCACACATTGCTTCATCTTTGTACGTTCTTATCATAAATGGCACATTCACTTGTTCTGTAAGCCTCAGGTTTCCCTTGTTGTTTAGCCATTGCAAATGATAAGGACGTGGATACTTAGTAGTGGTGAGGTTTAATTTATTAACCGATGTAGTAGAGGTTACATTAGTGCAACTTCCTCCATCAATGATTAAACCACATACCTTGCCATTAATGTTACAACGGGTGTGAAAGATATTTTCTGGCTGTCCCTCTTTTTCTTTTGATTGTATGGCTAGATTGCGATGAATAATAAGTAATTCTTTTTTTTTAGGTTCTACTTCTACTTTCGAATCTAATTCATCTTTACTAACAACTTCTTCAATTGATTCATGAACGATCATTACCTTCTTGTTAGGACATTGAGAAGCTATGTGTCCAAGCCCAAGGCACTTAAAACACTTGATGTCATAACTCCTTGTTGAAGGTTGGGAATTTTTAACTTTCTTTTTCCCTTTTTCAACAGCGGTCATCTTAGTAGGATCCTTTTTTTTCTTCATGTTTTGTGATCGTTTTGGAGATATAAAATGAAAAAGACAACGAGGTGTAAGGTTTGCTTACCCTAGATGAGCCTCTCTTGCATTGCCTTTCAATTTTCACAGCCAATGTAATCACATCATCCAATGTGGTATATGGTTATAACTACACCAAATTTGCAATCTCCTTATGTAACCCACTAATATGTAACCCACTAATGAATCTTGCAATGGTTTGTTCTTGAGACTCTTGCAGATTACACCATATCATTAACATCTCAAACTCTTTCAAATAATCCTCAACACAATAAGCTTCTTGCTGCAAAGTTTGTAACTTAGGGAATTGCTCTTGCTTATAGTATTAACGTACAAACATTTTTTCCATAAGCCTCTTCATAAGCCTCCATGTTGAGACTGGATTTTCTCCTTTACACCTTCTTTATGCCTTCAGATTCTCCCACCACAGATTAGCATAATCAGTAAACTCTAAAGCTATGAACTTTACCTTTTTAGCCTCAATGAATTCTTGACACTTAAAAACTTTTTCAACACATTGTACCCACTCCAAGTACTTTTTGGGAGAGCTTGTTCCACAAAAAGGTGGAATCTTTATCTTGATATCATTAGAGGTTTTTGGCTGCCAGCATTGCCTTGGTGCTTCTTTAGGTTCATCTTTTATGCTCGGATCATCATAGTCATCACCCTCATCATGATCAACCCTTCTTCATTGTGGCTGATTGTTTTATAGCTAATTCACAGCCAATCTTTCCACCATATGCACAAGCTGATCCATACGTGTACGAAGCTTTTCGTTATTATGTTCAAACGCTATGAGACAAACTTGTTCAAAACTCATTCCTTGCTATTATCTTAGATTTGGTGGTGTATGGGTTCACTACCTTTTGACATGCTGTTTATCACTCTAAAACCTCAAAAACCTTAACTCTGATGCCAATAATGATGAGCCTTATAAGAATATAACTTAATGGAAATAGGTCTCTAATGATTCAAAACAAAAATAGAAGAAAATAAAAAAAATCTAAAATCAGGAAGTTAGAAGGATGAAAGGGATAAACCTTGATTGATTGATAAAGATTCTTGCCGCAACCAATACAAGGGTTGGATGCCACTTTTAGGGATGAGAAACCTAAAAGATAAGTCTCACAAACTCGCCACCAAGAAGACTTGGTTAAGAGAAAAGAACTGAAAATAATCAATTACTTTATTAATCAACTCTAAATGCCTCAAAAACAAGCATAAGGTCTCCTATTTATAGTAGAGGATATGGCTAAAGGCCTTAACAAGAAAAAAAAACTAAATCCTAAATAATTAATTTAGATATTGCTTACCCTCAAAGAAAGTCAAACCTTCCTAAAATGAACCTTCCTTAAATAAAATGGTCAATGGAATTAATTTCCTTGCAAGCTAAGGAATTAAAACCTTCCTAAAATAAAAATTGAAAGCCTTGGAGATTAAGTAATAATAAGTACACCAAAAATTTCCTAATTTGGATGATGCTAACTTTCTTGCTTCAAGAAGACTTCTAGAATCTTCAACGATCTTCTTTACCGAGCACATGATATGCCAAGTTCACTCTTTTAACCCTTGATCGTGTAATTGAGGCTGTATACTCGAACTCCTTTTCCTTTGGGCTAGCTAACTCAGGCCAACCATGATGTGGCACATCATATCTGTCATATCTCTCAAGTTCTAAGAAATCTATTAGTCATTAGTCAAATATTATTTGTCATGTCAAAAGGAATCCAATTCTCCATGCATCTATCATATCTCTCGGGTTCAAAAAAATCTATTAGTCATTAGTTCAATATGATATAAACTACTAACTTTAAATGATATAAAAACATGTTATATAAATGATAAGTATACAGATAAAAATAGAAATTATACAAGAATTGAATGTACATATTGGAGAAATGATAAAAATACATATTATCCAAATAATTAAACCCGAAAGATGTGATATTACATAGGATATTGGATTCCTTCTGACATGACTAATGCCTAATAAATTTCTTGAAACCTGAAAGATGTGACAGATGCATGTCTTGGAACTCGAAAGATGTGACATTACATGCGGTATCAGAATCTTTCTAAGATGATAGAAAAAAGAAGACTAATGTCTAATAAATTTCTTGGAACCCAAAATACATGATAGATGCATGTCTTAGAACCCAAAAGATGTGGCATATGCATGGGGTATCAGATTCCTTCTAACATGATAGAAAAAAAGAAGACAATGCCTAATAAATTTTTTGAAACCCAAAAGATGTGATATATGCATGTCTTGGAACCCGAATACGTGACATTGCATGGGGTATCAGATTCCTTCTGACATGACAAAAAAAAGATGACTAATGCATAGATTTTTGTTTTTACTCCATTATAAATACCTTAGTTCATTACTCTCATTTTCATTCACTTTCATATGATGAAGGAAGACGCTATGGACATATAACAACAAACCTAGCTGAATGTATAAATTCAGTGTTAAAGGGAACTCATCATCTTCCTATTATTGCTTTAGTCTAAGCAACATATTTTAGGTTGGCTGAACTATTTGTTAAAATGAGGCATAAGCATATAGTAATGATGGAGGTAGGCCATACATACTGCGAAACTGTCATTGATGTCATGCGAGAAAATCGGAGTAAAGCTAACTCCCATCTTGTTCGTGGGTTTATGTGAGCAAATCAAACTTTCCTGGTTGAAGAGTTAGAAAACCCATAGGAAGGAGTTAAGGCTTCAAACTACAAAGTTAATCTTAATGAAAGATTGTGTGATTGTGAAAAGTTTCAAGCACAAAGGTACCCTATTCACATGTTGTTGCTGCTTGTGCTCATGTTCATATAGATGCATGCTATATGTGGACAATGTCTATAGATTGGAGACTATATACAATGTCTATCGACATAAGTTTCAGCCCATCAGGCATGAAGATTATTGGCCAGAATATAATGGTTCACAACTATGTCCTAATCCAGAAATGTGAAAAGATCCACAAGGTCAACCAAAATCAAGTCGTATTCATAATGAAATGTACCTTAAGGAGAGGTGCCAACCAAAGCATTATAGATTTTTCAAAAATGAAGGCCATAGCCGTAATAAATGTCCTTACAAATCTAGTACCTCAAGTAAGAGTTAGCATCAACGATAATGTAGTAAATGATTTCTTATTGTAAAATTTTATACTTATATATAACTCAAAGTTGTTTAAATTTTTATATCCAATTTTCAAATATTAGTATATTTATATCTATACTAAATTTAATATACTTACACAACATACCCAAAACTCATAATAACTCTAAACTATCAGTATATATCATTACTATCATATCAAAAATTAAAAATCTATAATATTTAT
>JBBYHM010000020.1:3545544-3573637 GCA_038381775.1 Adansonia rubrostipa | reverse complement strand
ATATATATATATATATATATATATGAGCAAGAAAAAAAATTAAAAAAAAATGGGTTCCATTTTTGATAGTTTAATTTGATAGGCAAAGAAATCTTTTGGCAACACCAGACGGAAATAATGGAGTCACAGAGCAATAAAAGCACCAGTAGCAGTGACCATCATCACCATGGCCAAAAACAAGAAGCTTCACTGCAACTAGTCTCTCGTGATGGTCAACAACAACCAGCTGCTGGTGGCGCACATGGTCATGGGACCTCCTCTCATCAGTCTCAGGCCCCAGCCCATGTCCCATTAATGGGCTCCATTTCCAACCAAACTGGGGCTCCCTCTTCCTCGTCTACTTCCACTTCTTCCCTTGCTAAACCTGCTCCCAAAAGACCCACCAGAGACCGTCATACTAAGGTCGATGGCCGTGGCCGTCGTATCCGAATGCCCGCCGTCTGCGCTGCCAGAGTCTTCCAACTGACCAGAGAATTAGGTCATAAATCCGATGGTGAAACCATTGAGTGGCTGCTTCAACAAGCGGAGCCAAGCATCATAGCTGCAACGGGAACTGGCACTATCCCAGCCAATTTCTCCACTCTCAACGTTTCACTACGCAGTAGTGGATCTACCGTTTCAGCTCCTTCATCAAAATCTGCACCTCTCTCTTTCCACAGTGCTTTAGGTTTTTACAACAGTAATGGAGATGAGAGTCGAAGGTTTAGCAACAATACTGCCGCTGGTGCTGCCATGTTAGGGTTTCATCATCAGCTTTACCCTCAAGTCCTGAACCCTGACGCTTCCATCAGAAGTAGTAACCCTAACGAGAGCTACTCTACAAAGCCATTCGGAGAAGATCTTTTCAAGGAAACATCTCAGCACAATTCTGAAACCGGCGGTATAGATGCAAACTCTCCTAAACCGGAGAGAACCGGAATGCAGGACCAAGAACCCGGTTCGTTTCATACAGCCAACATCATGCCAGCTCCAGCTATGTGGGCAGTTGCACCGGCTACCACCAATGGAGGTAATGCATTTTGGATGCTGCCGGTAGGTGGCGGTGCTGCCGCATCAGCCACTGCGCCAGAAGCCCAGATGTGGACCTTTCCGGCTCATTATTCGGGTGGGGGTAGAGTGAGTCCGGTTCAGCTCGGTTCAATGATATTGCAACAGCAGCAATCCGGGGGTCAGCAGCTTGGCTTAGGAGTGACAGAAACTAATATGGGGTTACTTGGCAGTGGAATTAATCTTTACAGCAACAATAATAGAGCTGGTTTAGGGATGAATTTGGAGCAGCAGCATGAGGAAAATCAAACTCAAGGCCGTGATAGTGGAGATGAAAATCCAGCTACAGATTCTTAATGATAAAAATTCCAAATTCATCTCACATTTTCAATTGTTTTTTTTTCCTTGCTTTTTAGAGCTTTTTTGGCTGCCTTTTGCTTGGAGCAATGTTCCTTTGCTTTTCTTTTTGTAAATGCATGTGTTTTATTACTATCTTTGGATTGTTGATTGTTTGTAGCTTTGATCCTCGGATGCTGAAATGTAATTCATTTGTAGTAAGGGTGTCAAAGATTGCCCATTACACTAACACGAGCCATAATTTCCCAACTCGTAGAAGTGTGAAAATATGAAGAATAAAGATGAAAAAGAAAAAGAGAATATTTTTCATGCGAAGTTTTATTGTTTGGTGTAAATTCTTTCTTTGTTTTAATGAAGTAATTTTGTTAGCATAGTTTTCGCAGGATATTATTTTACAATTTTAACTTTTTTGTCCTGAATTTTATCATAACTTATCATGATAATTTTTATTACATTTACACACTCGATAAACAAGATGCAATCAAGAAAAACTTTTTAAATCCATAATTTAAATCCCATATTTCTTCTTTTGGGAGCCAATTAGGACTGGGCAATTTATAACAAAGAAATGTAGCGGATAAAGTAGTGATGGAAGATAAGACCAAATATATACTATTGTTTAATTAGTAAAATAGGAGGAAAGATAGAAAAGATAACAAGTTGATTATGAAAGAATCATTCTCTCAAAGCAAGTTGGAAGCTTCTCAATGAAAGAAGGGCAAGATGGAGGCTGGAGGCCTGCCTTGGCCTATGCAGCCCCATGTGAACCACATGTCCTGATATTAAAGGATTACGTTTGTACATCTATCGGCCTAATTTGTTGCAATTGGGGTTGGGAGAATTTCAAACAAGACGAAATGTAAAAGTAATTATTAAAATAAGGTGAAAGCAAAAATAAATTTCGAAAAAGAAAATAATAATTATTAGAATTATGAACATGAAAAGTGCAACTACCATTTTGCCCTCATTTTTCACTTAAGCTGGGGGCTGCCTTCTACCCAGGCAGCAATTCAGGGTCGATTCCTTGGGTAGAAAACCGACCCCCACACCAAAATTACTAAAATATATATTAAATTATAATATATAAAAATTATAAAATATTAAAAATACCATTTAAAGATAAAAATATTAAAAATATTTTTTGTTAAATCTTTAATTCATAAAATAAAAATGTATTAAATCTTGAATTATAAAATAATATCAAATTATATTAAATCTTAATTACTATTTAAAAAACAATAAAAATAAAAATATTGTAAATTAAATCTCAAATTACTATATAAAAATAATAAAAATAAATATTTTATACTATATTTTGAATTGCTAGTTAAAAATAATAAAAATTAAAAATAATTTATATTTTATTATATATTATATATAATAGATTATATATGTGTATATATATATATATATTATGGGGGAGCCGGTTCCATTGTAAGGAAACTAACTCTCCCTTTTTATATTACGTATAATATATATTTATATATTAAATATATTTATCATAATATGAATTATTTATATATTTACATATTATATTGCGTGATTCTCATGTATCTTGATCAACGAATGCGCATAATTGCTCTCGGATATTTTGACTTGTTTCATGGGTGTATGGTGTAGCACATGATCAATTTTATGGTCTTGTACATTCATTAGAAGCTAGTTGTACATTTATTTGTAATCAGTTGTACATTTAGTTGGAGCTAGTCGTACATTCATATATCCTTACATGTACATCAAGGCATGCGCACCTACTAAAGACTCTTGTTGTTCCCTATACGAATCCAATGCGTAAGCGCTAATGCGCATACCACACAATTAGTGTACATTAATGGTGAAATGTACACTAATTACATAACTTGTAGTGTGCATTGTGTGATTCTCATGTATCTTGTCCAATAAATGTGCACAATTGCTTTCAGACATTTTCACTTGTTTCATGGGTATATGGTGTAGTGTAGGATCAGTTTTATGGTCTTGTACATTCATTAGAAGTGAGTTGTATATTGAGTTGTAATTATTCGTACTTTTAGTGTAATCAGTCATACATTTAGTTGTAATCAGTTGCACATTTAGTTGTAATCAGTTGTACATTTAGTTGGAGTCAGTTGTACATTCATATATCCTCACATGTACATCAAGGCATATGTACCTACTAAGACTTTTCCTGTTCCTTACACGAATCCATTGCGTAAGCGCATTTCGTGATGCGCATACCATGTAATTGGTTTACATTACTGGTGAAATGTACACTAATTGCATAACTTGTTGTTTGCATTGTGTGATCCACATGTATCTTGTCCAACGAATGCGCATAATTGCTCTTGGACATTTTCACTTGTTTCATGGGTATACTATGTAGCATAGGATCAGTTTTATGGTCTTGTACATTCATTAAAAGCCAATTGTACATTTAGTTGTAATTAGTTTTACATTTAGTTGTAATCAGTTTTACATTTAGTAGGAATCAGTTATACATTTAGATGGAGTCAGTCATACATTCATATATCCTCATATGTACATCAAGGCATGCATTACCTACTAAGGACTCTTGCTGTTCCCTATACAAATCCATTGCGTAAGCTCATTTTGTAATGCGTATACCATGTAATTGGTGTACGTTACCAGTGAAATGTACACTAATTGCATAATTTGTTGTTTGCATTGCGTGATTCTCATTTATGTTGTCCAACGAATGCACACAATTGCTCTCAGACATTTTCACTTGTTTTATGGGTATACGATGTAGCGTAGGATTGGTTTTATAGTCTTGTACATTCATTAGAAGCCAGTTGTACATTTGTTGTAATCAGTTGTACATTTAGTTGTAATCAGTTGTACATTTAGTTTGAGTCAGTCTTACATTCATATGTCCTCACATGTACATCAAGGCATGCATATCTACTAAAGACTCTTGCTATTCCCTACATGAATCCAATGTGTAGGCGCATTTCGTGATGCACATACCACATACTTGGTGTGTATTACTGGTGAAATATACATTAATTATATAACTTGTTATGTGTATTGCATGATTCTCATGTATCTTGTCTAGCGAATGTGCACAATTGCTCTCGGACATTTTCACTTGTTTCATGGGTATACGATGCAGCGTAAGATCAGGTTTATGGTCTTGTACATATATTAGAAGCCAGCTGTACATTTAGTTATAATCAGTTGTATATTTAGTTGTAATCAGTTATAAATTTAGTTAGAGTCAGTCGTACATTCATATATCCTCCCATGTACATCAAGGCATGCGTACCTATTAGGGAGTCTTATTATTCCCTACATGAATCCAATGTGTAAGTGCATTTCGTAATGCCCATACCACGTATTTGGTGTACGTTACTGGTGAAATGTACAATAATTATATAATTTGTTGTGTGCTTTGCGAGATTCTCATGTATGTTGTCCAACGAATGCGCACAATTTCTCTTGGCCATTTTCACTTGTTTCATGGTTATACAGTGTAGCATAGGATCTGTTTTATGGTCTTGTACATTCATCAGAAGCTAGTTGTACATTTAGTTGTATATTATATTATATATGTATTATATAATATATATTATATATAATTTATATAATTTATATAATTTATATATTATGTATAATTTATATATAATTTGTATTATATATAATATATATTATTTTAATTTACATAATTTATATATAATATATAATGTTTATAATATATAAATATATAAAATATATTTTATACATACTATAAAAAGTGAGGAGTAGGCTTCCTTACAAAGGAATCGGCACCCCATAATATATATATGTGCGGGGTGGGGTCGGTTCCCCTCCCCCCACATTTATATATATAAAATATATTATATATAATATGTTATATATATAATATATAGTATGTATTATGTAATAATATATAATAATATATAAATTATTTTTAATTTTTATTATTTTTAACTTGTAATTCAAAATATAATGTAAAATATTTTTTATTTTTTATTATTTTCATATAATATTTTTATTTTTATTGCTTTTTAAATAGTAATTAAGATTTAATATAATTTAAGGTTATTTTATAATTTAGGATTTAATATATTTTTATTTTATGAATTAAAGATTTAATAAAAATATTTTAAATCTTTTTTATCTTTAAGCTGTATTTTTAATATATTATAAAGTATATTATAATTTAGTATATATTTTATTTATTTTGGTAGGGGGTGGGTTCCCTACTTGAGGAACCAACCCCCCCGAATTGCTGCTTGTAGAAGGCAGCCAATAGCTGAGGTGAAAATGAGGGTAGAATGATAATTTCACTCTTTTTATTAATAATTCTAATAATTATTATTTTCTCTTTTGAAATTATTTTTTTTACTTTTACTTTTTTTAATAATTATTTTTACATCTATTTTTTTGAAATTCTCCCATTGGAGTTTAGTTGGGTTGTCCATTTTGTAAAACAAACGATAAAAGAAATGGTAAATAATAAGGAATCTTGCCACCTGGTTCATTTCTATGTCTTTCTCATTTATAAACAACCAAGCTTGGAGCTTATTATTGCATTCATCCTTTTCCCTTTTATATAAAAATCATTAGCCTTTTTTCACACTAATTGTTTAATTTGGCATTGTAAGTTTGATAACAAAAACGATTAGATAGATATAACGATGGTTTATATTTTATACACTCATAATATATAAACTTATATATTATGAGTGAATAATATAATACCATTATATTAAAATTTTTAATGGGATTACTGTTTGCTTATCATTTATAAATTTATATACTATCAATGTTCATTGTAATCGTTGGACCATGGAATTTTCTTCCAAGTGTTTTTTTAAGGAAAAAAATGAAATTTGAGGTAACATTCAAAAAAATAAGTCTCACTTTAAAAAACAAAAAACAATTGATCATTCAAGATTAAAATCATTAAGATATGTCCATTAAAAGTTCAATTAAAAGTGACGTACTCAATCCAAAACCAACAAATTTACAAATAATAATTTCAAGTTGGAAATCAACTTAAATTTATTTTTCTTAGAATTAAATCAAATTTTTGTTGTAAAATATCAAGATACGAACCTTAATATATAAGAGCTGACAACAATTTGAATTATCGTAGGGCCCCAGCAGGTCAGACAAATCGCTCGTCTGAACCTCTTGCATCGAAATATGAGATTGACTGAATTAAAAAATCACCACCAATCTATTTTGGCTAAATGTGTGATCGGTTACTTATTAAATCATTCACGAAAGAGTTACAAAACATTAGAGGAACGATTTTATGATCTGTGTATACCAAAAATCTATAAAGTTGGGGTTGGAAGTTGGTAACACCATAAGTAAAGAGTTGATGCTTCTCGTGATGCCCAATACTTGGTACCAACTAATCACATGTATCTGAATTTGCTTTCCTCGATTTCAATCATATGTATTCAACCATAATCCCCATTTTACTTATTCTATCAAAATCAAACAAATATCAACATAAAATGTACCTTGGAACTATTATTGGGACTAGCTCGAATTTACAACTGATTTGGAGCAAAAATCATTTAGAAAGGAAAAATTCCACAAAAATGCTTGACTCCAAAAAAACTCACTTGTTGACTTCATTTTCAATATTTTTTTTATCGATTTTGATTCCTTTTGAAAGAAATCACAAAAGTAGTCCACTTAGACAAAATTGAAAAAAATCATAATTTGAAAATAATATGAAAAATCAACTTTATTTATTTCAACTAGGAAGCTTTAATGTGAGACACTAGGGAACTTTATTAGGACACACCTAGACCTATTGGCACATTAAACTATTAACACATTAAACATGACTCCTGAAATCAATTTTGAGGCATCCATATGTCTCAGAATAGTAGACAACAAAAATGAAGAGTATTGATATAGGAATAGATTTGACCTTTCAAGCTCTCTGAATTTATTTTGGATTATTCCTATCACATAAAATCATCAAACCAAATTCTAATGAATGTTGACTCACTATGCTTTGACATAAAAATATTCAACAAATAAGAAAATCATTTTTATTGTTATAGGAATTTTTCAATTGGACACTACTGCATCGCATAGCATGTCTGACTAGCCTATATTTTGAAATTTCTTCCTAATTCATCCTAAGTAACCACCAGACAGCCATACATGCTTGGAATGCTTATTCATTTTACTTTTAGTAAAAATATGAGAAAATATATAAAAATGATTATCCTTATTAAAAACAGCTTGTATTACTAATTAGGCACCAAAATAGAGCTGTATGAATAACTCATGTTTTGGGATTTTACTGTATTTGTCCTATTATGAAATTGAATGTTTCAATAGCCTATTTCCCAGTACAATCAATGAAGATTATATGAAAAATACTAACAAAAATTTGTAAGGTCTATAACCTAATAAAAACATATCTTTTTTATAAGATTACATTGTTGGATTGCAACAGTAGTTTTGACTCAACTTGTGATCACGAAGCCTTTTGTTACATTTTTTAAGACAAATTTTCAACCGTTCAAATGTCCAGTTTTGAGAACAAATATAATCTACAAATGTCAAATATGAGTAATCAGTAAAGACTTAGTGCTAAGAACTATAAACATGTTTTTCAACATTAGCGAATGCCTTAGAGTGATACGAATGACTCCGTTTTTTTATTGCTTTTATTCATTATTATTTATTTTTAGCAAGTGAATGGCACACCAATGCCACTCACTTTCTTGCTGTCACCAGCAAACAAAATGACTTTAAATAACATTTGACTCATCTAAACATCATATAATGACTCACATTAAGGCTTATCAAGTTTTGGACTCAACAAAGCATATTTAAATACTTAAAATATTTTTAGTTGCTTTCAATCAACTTTGATTCAAGCTATTTTATATAATTTCCCCAAACTATTCATTAAAGAGCTTATTAAACAAAATCAAACCTTAATTCACCTATTGATTAAACAAACTAAAGCTTGCCCTTAGTGGATTTTTTAAGGAAAACAACGTTTTTTTTCCATTCTAAACACAGTATCATGCATTTTATCAAATACATATAATACTAAGCTAAAGTTCTAGACATTAATCATCCACAAAACCTATCCTAACTATGGAATTCCACTTAGCCGAAGCTAGCCAAACCAAGCTCTCTCATTTTCATTGTGTTCGAACACCATATTAAGCTAAAAAATCGTGATTTCATCATTTGAACTTCAAGATTTCAGCTCAATATCATTAAATCCTAGCCTAATTAAACTCGAATCATCAAAATCCTAGCAAACTAGATTGACTAAACCTTGATCTATAAACTCCTCTAATTTGAACATTAGGTTTAGTTCCTTAATCATGATTTAAGCTAGATTTAACAATTAATCATAGGATCAAGCTTTAAACAACAAGAAATCAAGTGAACCATAGCTCAAATCAAGATGTAAATATAAGATCATCATGAATCATCAAACCTAAACACTAGAGATCATGAAATGAGCTTTACCGAACATCATTCAAGCATCGATAAACATGAATTGATCATTAAAATCATGAAATTGAAATGAAATTAAAGAGAAAAGATAGAAATTATACCTACTTCCTCTTAAAAATGATGAGAGCTTGACAGAAAAAGGAATATTCTAGATTTTCTAAGCTTTTTTAAGTGTTTAAAATTTATGAAATTATGGCTAATCACCTCTATTTATAAGCTTTAAAATTCATGATTTAAGCTTTAATGACCTTAGAGTGATCTTAGTTTAATCACTAACATCCTAACTAACTTAAAGGAAATTACATTAGTGCCATTAATGAATAGATGATTAAAATTTGGCACATTATGCACATGGGAAATTTATCCAAAGCTTAATTTTGTACTAATCTACGTACAATTTCTTATTCCATTCAATTAATCATGATTTGTTTTTGTAAAATTGCAATTGAATGTCATCTTGTAGCAGTGTGTCCTAATGACTGTTTTCAACAAAAATCTAAAATTCCCTATCAATCTCTGGAATTAAGCCTTTAAAATTCTCGATATTATAAATTCCTAAAGTCCTTTCATAACCCAGTCCTGATTACACTTTCTAGACCTAAAGTCTATGTTCTTTTGTTGTAATCAATTTCAAAATCTAAGTTGCAAAATTTTCCAATTTCAAATCTAACTCTAGGCTAAAAAAGTTGACTTTGCCTGTAGTTGACTTTTGTCACTTTGTTGATTTTTGATTTAAACTTCTAAAACAAGTTGCTTTTTCACCCAAATGTCATCAGTGACATTCTTAGATTTTTGAGACTTGGGTTTCGATTTTCCAAATCTGGCACCACCCCTTAAATGGGACATTTAAGCTTAAATGCCTTATTATGTTAAACTAAGCTCAATTCTTTTTTCTTTTCATTTTTTTTATTTTTTAATTTTTCCTTCATCATGCTCTTATGAATACCCAAAATCTATCTAAAAGATAATTTCTCAAAGAATAGGCTCACCAGCTCAAATAGCCAAACCTGATTAAGATGGACTTTTCTAGGTACATAATGTAGGCCATGGTTCAAGGTTTAAGAAGAAAGTGATATATAGGCCCAAATCAAGTGTTTAAGAGTGAAAAGATAAAAGGATGATTTTTTTCTATGAAGGCTTTCATCCCTTCTACTTTTTTCGGATCACACTTTATCTTTGTTTCCTCATTTATTTTTTTTTCATTTTTTCTTTTGTTTTGCTCCTTTTGAGTTTTTGCTTTTGCTTTTACTTTAGCTTTTTTCTTTTTTCTGTTTTCTTTTTTTATTTTTTCTCTTTTTTTCTTCTATTATTTTATGAAGGGAATCTTAGATTTCGAAAACAAGTCCACTTTAATGTAGCCCTCAATTTGTTGGGCCGTTCTTGAATTATAGAATAGGATGTCCACCTTTACATATTCCTAAAGAGATTTTCTCTTCCCATGCACCGTAGTGTGGAGGGTAATCCTTAATCGAGGTTTATAAAAAGAAATAATTTATTAGGCTCAAAAGGGGCAAGTAAGGGAAATGATTACTCAATTTGAGAAATGATAGTGAGGGAAGGCATTTGTCATCTTAGCACAACTACACGAGTTGAAAAGTCATTCTTTGACAAACAATTTTTAGGTAGTTCTAAGCATTCTAATCACATGATATTGCATTTAGTTTTCATTTTTTTCTTCTTTTTTTTTTAAATTTTTAATTTTTTTCATGCCCCAAAATTCATGCCTCAATTTTAATTTTTTCTCCACATTCATAGGCATGTCACTTTTTGATTAATCACTGAGAGATTATAGGATATCGAGATCTAAATCCACCCAAGGCATCCTATGTCTAATTGATAGGAGATTTCTGGCTTTGGGTAATTCAAAAAGAATATAGCTTAAAAGGGTAAAACCTTAATGTTAGGCTATTCAAAGCGGTATACAAAAATACGATTAAATGGTTTTCCAGCAACAGAAGGCTGTGTTATTTCCCCACCATGCCCTGGGATGCAATCTAGTTTTCAAAAACAATGTGCAAGAGGTTCATATTTTAAAGGCTAGAAAAAAGGTAAATTTTAGCACAATCTTAGCCCAAGTAACCATAGCATTAGGACCTTTACCAGAATATAATCCACTCAATTTTCAAAGGAATCCATGAATTGTAAAAATCTATTCTATTACTCCTAACCTAGGTCAAGGCTTTTCCCTTATTGGTTATTTTGGAGCAATCATAACCGGTTAAATTCAAAATCACTTCTACGAAGTTATTTGTCTTTTAAGCAATCATAGTGTTCATGAAAAGGTTTAGAAAAATCAATGTTAGGGTATAAGTTCATTCTTAACAGTAAACATCAATATTCTTGAGGCTTTTTATTTTTATGCTTTCTCTAAAAATTCTCTTTTCAGAAAATATTTTGTCATTTTCACCAAAATCTCTGGATTAAACCCACCTAATTTATTTCAATTATATATTTCAATTCATGCATACTTTAAAGAAAAGATGTTAATCTAGAGACAAAGGTTCTTATTGCAAAACATTTCAACAGTCACATCTATATGCTTTTCCACAAATGCACAACCAATTATTCCTACCCCTTTAAGCATCCTTTTTCATTATGGCATCTGAATCCAACTGTCCAGGCATATTCAATTATCTATAGCGTGACCTTAAATCCCATAATGATAATCACAGTAGAATTTTCATCATACCAATTTGGGTATGGTCATTAAATGGCTCCATTAGAACTTTAGTAAAGAGTTGGTTTTTAACAAGTAGACGCACTAACTTAGAACAAAGGATAAAAAGTAGTTGAAACTGATCCTTTTCTTGACGCTTTTTGGTTACCTCTGATTTAGCATATTAATTAGAGAACCTCAGGTAAATCCATAATTTAGAGAGTTTGCAAGGTAATTGTATTGAGATGCCATCTGGTATTGGTGTGGTGCTTAAAAAGTACTGCCTTCGAAGGAGTAAAATGCCATATAGCATTGAAGATATGGGACAAAGCTTCCTATTGTGGCTTGGACCTCTTCCTTTTTTGCTTTAGACATCCTATCCTTTTTTGCACTAGGTGTTTTACCTCCTTTAAGGTTTCCACTCTAAATGCCTTTTCAATCATTTCCCTAAATATGACAATGTTAGCAAAATTCCTAGTAACATTCCCTACTGTAGACACCTAATTTCATCCGAACCCTTTTTCTGATAATTCTAAATATCTGAGAATGAGAACTTGGCAGTAACCCTGGTCAAGGTTGACTTCCTCCAGGTGGGCTAAGCATTTTCAAGACCTATTTAGTCACACTTAAATGGCCGCTCATGCATATGATAGAAAATGTACAGTTTCAAAGGTCAAAAAAAGTAAATCTTAGATAAAAATTATTTTTAAATATTTTTCTTGTCAAATTTCCCATTTTTAGAAAATTTTTAAATTTTTTTTGTAAAATTTGAGAAGTTGATCGTCGCATATTTTTACTTATTACCTGTCCCGTTGTGGCTTGGACATTTTCCTCTTTTGCTTTAAACATCCTATCCTTTTTGGCACTAGGTGCTTTACCTCTTTTAAGCTTTCCACTCTAAATGTATTTTCAATCATTTCCCCATATATGATAATGTTAGCAAAATTCCCAGTAACATTCCCTCATTGTAGACATCTAATTTCATTCGGAGCCTTTTTTCTGATAGTTCTAAATATCTGAGAATGAGAACTTTCAAGACCTATTTAGTCATACTTAAATGGCTGCTCATGCATATGATAGAGAATGTGCAATTTTAAAGGTAAAAAAGAGTAAATCTTAGATAGAAAAGCTGAATATCCAAGATAAAAATTATTTTTAAATATTTTTCTTGTCAAATTTTCCATTTTTATGAAATTTTTAAGATTTTTCTGTAAAATTTGACAAGTTGATTGTCTCATATTTTTACCGATTACTCGTGCAATATTTATGTCGATATGCACTCTGAAAAATAAAAAATATTCAGAAAAAAATACATGTTGGCATTTTATACCACATGGTATCAAATTTTCAAATTTACCAATTAGTTTTGAATTTATCACTATATCGTAAACTCTTACTTGCAAATTTTTTCACTGAAATTTGTTCCAAAATTCAAGTTTTTATCCATATTATTTTTGTCAATTAAAAATTTAAGGTATTAAATTCAGCTCATTCTCCTTAAAATTATAATTATTTTTGTTTTTAATATATAAGGTTTTTTACTCTGTAAAATTTTTTCAGTGGGATTTTTCTAAGTTTAAAATTTTTAAAATGCATAAAATATTTTTATTAAATTCATGCTAAATCAGTTTTTAAAACTCTACTTTATTATATGAGTTTTGAATTTTTTATATATATCAATTTTCCTCTGTAAAGATTTTTCTAGTAAAATTTTATGAGTTTGAGATTCCCAATCAAGATTTCTCATTATTGTGATCTTATTTTTTTATTTCTTAAAGTTTGTTTACTTTTATTAATTTTTATTTAATTTTAATTTTATTTTTAATTTTACAATTTGATGAGTTAGTTTCATGCAAACTAATTTGGTTGGAATTCAATTTTTCCCCTCACTAATTTAGTTTTATCCTAACCATGTTATTACAAGATCATATCTTGATTATCATTTATATGATGAGTCATCCATAATGACTCACATAAGATGATAAAAAAATAATTCATTCTTATCATAAGTAAATACCTACCAAAAATTAAAAACAAAAATTAGGCATGAAAAAATGCCTTGGCCGAATGGCCTACATGATGGGGTAATTGGATTTTTTTTTCATTTTCTATCTTCATCACCATCCATGAAAGGAAAAAAAAAGAGAGAAAAAATTTAGAGAGAAAATTTAGAGAGAAGAAAAGAGCAAAAATATAGTTTTCAAAGCTTTAATATCGAAATTAAGTTGTTTTGATTCAAGAAAGGTATATTTTTTAAGCTTTCCTTCAAAAATCTTTCATTTTATATTATCCATCTTCATTTTTCTTTGATATTCAGAGTGTTTTCTTCCTTCCCATTAGTGAACTTTATGAACCTAATTTAATTACGTGAAAGCAATCACAAAGCTTTGGTGATTTCATCATTTTGCTCACTTATTATTAAAGGTTTCTTTCAATCAAAACGTCGATATTGATTTTGGATGTTCTTGAATTTTTATGTTCATGTATATGCTTATTTTCATTTCATGTTATGTGATAAAAATTATGCTAGCATGATTTTCCATTTTTTCTTTAAAGTTGATTATCTATATTATGATTTGAGTTGCTTATTATTAAAGGCTTTTTTAACTAAGTTGGTATTGATTTTGGATGTTCTTGAATTTTTGTGTTCATGAATATGTTTAATTTCATTTCATGTTATGTGATAGAATTTATGCTAGCACGATTTTCCAAGTTTTTTTTAAAGTTGATTATCCATGTTATGATTTGTGTTACCTATTATTAAAGGTTTTTTTAATCAAATATTTTAAATAAGTTGATATTGATTTTGGATATTCTTGAATTTTTATGTTCATGTATATGTTTAATTTTCTTTTATGTTATGTGATAGAATTTATGCTAGCATGGGTTTCCATGTTTTCTTTAAAGCTGCTTATCCATGTTATGATTTGAGTTTGGTAGTAACTTGGGATAACTTTTACATGCATCCATGCGTGGATTTATGAAAAAGGAAATTTTTTAAAACTTCCTTAAAATAGTTAAAACTTTAAAGGGTCAAAATGCAAATTTTCTTTTAATTTTTAGGCCATTTAGGGGTTGTTTTGGATCATGGTAGCACCTTTAGGGGTTGTTTCATAATTTTTCTAAAATTTTCAAACTCATTTTGGGGTATTCCTTAGCTTAGCCAAAACTTATAGAATCAAAATTCTATTTTCAAATTTTTAAGGTCATTTAAGGACATTTCTTGGCTTGATCAAATCTGTGGGGATCATTCTCTAATTTTCCCATTTCTTTCAAACCTATGTAAAAATAGTTTTGACTTGGTCGAATGGTATTGGCACATTTAGCAAAATTTAAATTTTTTAGGCCATTTTGCATTTAAATCTAACTTTAGGGACTAAAATGAAAATTTTAAAATTTTGGTTCATGAAGATTTGAGCTTGGTCGAATGGCTATAAGCAGTTTTGGTGAATTTTTCATGCATTTTAAATTTCTTAAGTGCTTTTTAACCTTTTCGGGACTATTTTATAAATTTTAAAAAAATTTAAGGACCTTATAGCAAAACTATGAAAATGAGGGCTACTTAGGTCATTTTATCAAAAATTACCCATTTAGGGTATTTTGGACATCTTAAAAACATTTCTGGTATTTTTAGCTACTTTGGGGCTAATATGCAATTTTGAAAAATTTAGGACCTACTAGGAATTTTTGCACTTTAGATCATATTTTTCATTTCATTTCATATCACTACTGAGTCTTTTTGGGTTACCAGGATACTTTCACATTGAAGGTATAACTTAAGGGTATTTTAGTAATTTACCTTAAAACCAAGTCTTATGTGATTACCGGGATACTTTCATATCAAAAGTACTTATTAGGGATAGATTCATTATTTTAGACTGTTATCGAGTCCTTCAGGGTTACGAGGATACTTCCATGTCGAAGATATACATAGGGGTATTTTGGTAATTTTGTATTAGAACTAAGTCTTATGTGATTATTGGGATACTTTCACGTTGAAGGTATAACTTAGGGGTATTTTAGTAATTTATCTTAGAACCAAGTCTCATATGATTACCGAGATACTTTCATATCAAAAGTACGCATTAGGGAAAGGTTTATTATTTTAGATTATTTTTGAGTCCTTTAAGGTTATCAGGATACTTTCACATTGAAAGTATACCCTTGGGGCATTTTGGTGATTTGGCATTAAAACCAACTCCTTTACAGTTACTAGGATACTTTCAAGTCAAAGGTATTTTGAGGACATTTTGGTCTTATCGACCAAATTTGAGTTCTAAGAGTCGAGTTATAGAACTTTTCATCTAAGTCTGGTCTTAGGATAGTTTTTTCTATTAACATTCTTAATAAAATTGGATTTTTAGAAAATCAAGGCAATGTCTTCAAGTTAAAATAATATGTAAAATTTCTCCTAGAATATGAAGGGGTTTTACGGATAATATTAATTGATAGATATCTTTTTCAAAAAGAAAATCAAGATTTTTCAAATATTGTAAAGTAGAACCTTTTGCATTCTTCCAATTCTTTGGTGGGGTCCAAAAGATATTTTGATATTTTAAAACCTTTTGCATTCTTCCGGTTCTCTAGTGAGGTATGAAAATGAATGATAAAACCTTTTGTGCTCTTTCAATCCTCTAGTGGGATACAAAAGAAATTTTGATTTTCAAAAAAATCAAAAACTCGATTTTCTCATACGGAATAATAAATTTAGAATATTATTTTAGTACATGGGAATTATATTTAAATATTAAATTTTCAAACCAAATAAAGATTAAAATTTAAATTAATACATAATTAGTAAGATACCGATTATTGGGCATCATAAGAGGGATCGATCTTTACTTGTAATTGTAACCAACTCCTAGACCCTTTCATATGATCTTCTGTATTATCCCAGATCTTGAAATTTATTTTTGGGTTTCATAACCCTTGAAATACTAATTTCGATGGGTGACCAATTTTACCTGGCCAAAATAGATTGATGGCGACTTTAGATAAATAGTCATTTCGTAATGACATTTAGGGTTAAGTCAAGTGAGTGACTTACCTCAACAACCCAATCCCTAGAGACGAGAAAATATTAATAACCATATGGCCCTTAGGAATAAAAAATATAAAATAGAGATATATCAATAAATATAGGAATGAGGTTCTGGCTTGGTTAAGATTCGAGTCCTAGCCATATTGTAGCACCTATAAGCCTATCATAGAAAAGAACAGGCAATGTCTCCAAAAAATAGACTATTATCTCTTTCTCGATTAATGGGGGACACACCTGAGTAGCTTCATCCCTCCACCTCTATGCATACTGCGAAAATGTTTCAGTTGGCTTCTTCTCCATATTCTGTAATGACAATCTACCCAAAGCCTAATCCATTACATGCTTGTAATAATATAGGAAAGCTCGAGCTAAGTTCCAACATGCCTGAATCTTGGCCTTGTCTAACCTAATGTACCCTCGAGCAGCAAAACCAATCAAACTGTCATGAAAACAATGGATCAACAATTTATCACTCTTTGTATCCGACCATCTTATAGTAATACATCCTAATACAAGCAATTTGGCAAGTGGTACTATTATACTTTTTAAAATTTGATGTCTTGAATTTTGGAGGAATAGCCAAGCCAGACACTGAGCCTAACTCTTTTGCATCCACTACTTCCAATTTATTTATTCTTTCTATGGCCTTCAAGCTCTTCTCTATGATTTGTAACTGTGTCTATTCCTTTTTAACATGTTTAGATGCTTCTATCATAAGCCTATCCAACTTGGTAGACTCATCACGGTCAGGGACAAATGGATTTGCAAGAGTCAACCCCAGATTTAACCCCTTATCAATAATCACCTGCAACACTAGAACTTAAGGATTCCTATGCATCATAGGTGCGATTCCAACACATGGTATGGCCTGAGACACTTAAACCGAAGGCACCATATTTTTTACCCTTGCACCATTCATAAACTTGGTATATTTTCCTTTAAGATCAACTTCCTCAGTTTGAGAACCTGAGCCTCCTACTTGCTTCTTCATTTTGGCAACTAATGGCATCAACTCCATGATTTGAGCTACCTGTAAGCTTAGTTCCCTTTTACACTTCATCATCTGTTCTTAAGCTTCCTCCACCTTCTCTATCCTAGTTGCAGAATCATTTTCCATATTTCTAATATGGAATTGGGTGTTGTATCTTTTCTAAATTGATATCTTCACATCTTTCCTTATTTTTGCAATTTTTCTCCTTAGAGAATGACACTAGATTTTAGAATCCCATATTGTGATTACTAAGCATGCTATGAATGAATGCAAATGCATACATCCAAAAATAATGAGCTAGTATGAATGCAATGACATGAATATTATGCAAACATCTCAAAAGCATTGGCTAAGGCAATAGCTTCAATATAATCCAATTATTATCTGGAAATTCTAAGTTCATGTCTATTAGTTTATAGAAAATAGTTCAGATACATCCATAAAGGAAATCCAATCAACGCTAGCTTTGTCCATTTGTTGGGACAATGCTCAGCTTTTTTCATCTTCCTTAATAAGAACATTAGATATCATGGGAGATCCAGGTTCCATTTTGACCTCACTCTAAACCTGTAACCAAACGATAGCACAATCATTTTTCTTTTGGCTCATAGTAGACTAGACGAAAGCTTGACTACCTATTTTATCCTTTTTTTGGCTTATATCTCCATAAGTTAACTTTCTTGTTCAGTTTCTACCTCGGATTCCCATTCCTGAGATGATTTACTAACCCTAACATCTTTTAGCGCAAGCTCGAGTCATTTTCTATCTTGATGCAATTACCTTACTAGGCATCATCCTTCTTTTTGTGGGGCTCTTTCAATTGCCACTTATATACAGCTTGATTATACTTTAACTACTAAATTTGGCCTTTATTCGAGTAATCTCTGATTAGAGCGATGCTTGTTCTGACCTAAATTCTTTTCAATAATTTAACCTTGGACAGCGACTCTCATGTTAGAAGAACTATATCCTCATCCAAAAGCAAAACACTTTTATTGACTTGATTATCTCTTCAAACCTTATAAGCTAGAGTTATATTACCTTGGTATCATTCCAACTGCATGTGATAGGTTTCTTCCATTCATCAGCCATAGGTCATATTCTATTTATGTAACTATCTCCTCTATATGCAAAATTAAACTTACCCAGATCATGAGTTGGAGGAATGAATTATCGGTACTTAAACTACCTTTGGACTAGCAAAGGAGTATAACCGATACAACCTGACATACCTAACAATAGCTTCCAATATCAGTGTCCACATTGACATAACATAACCCGAGAAAACATCCATGGTGCTTTCCATGTAACATCATCTTTCCTCAGATTCTGAAGTACTGGCACCCACTGATCTTTGGTATAAACACTCGACCAATCATTCCCAAGAAACTTGATAATTGGTGAGAAAGACTCGATACATATTTGGATATCAACTCTCGCATCTTTCCAAAATAGACCCATATCTATAGAATGAGGCTCACCAATGGAATCTACTTTTGGTTTTTCTCTTATAAATGTTTAGGGATTGTATTATCTTAGCTAGAATCATCATAGATGGATTAAGATTGTACCTTAGCCGATCAAAGAAATTGACCACTACTACACTAATATAGCCTAAAGTCATAAGAAATATCAATAATCCATGAACAGCTAATGCAAATATATTCTTTTTTTTATGGGTCCTGGCAATCATTCATCTAGTCCTGTAACCTATGCCATGATATGCAATTTCTTTGGCCATTTTGGACTACATATGCCCCAATTGGAGTCTCAGATGCTTCGATAATATTAGCCAACCTTCTTTTAAGTGTCAATGGATTGGACTTCTTAACATACATTCGATCGGGAGTAGTACGTTTAATACACAACAAAGTGGTGTACTTCTTAATTTTTGAAACCGTGTCCTCCTTATTGAAAGCAAAAACTGATATCTCAAATTTCAAAATTGAGCCATGGCTTAAAGCAACCCCTCATCTATCATAACTCGAACTAATGGTGCTATATGTCCATACTTTTAGGTAAACAGATCTTTCTCGATATTGTCCTATTGCTCCCATATGGCTTATAAATCTGACAAGTCATTCTGCTTGAACTTAATACTGACTCGGATAAAAAACAGCAAGACATACGTGCCCTTTTAAGCATCTCTGCATTTCTTTTGAATCTTTTTGACCAATCCTTCTTATGGAGTACATTTTCTTTACCAAGACCACACGTTCCCCTATATCGGATAACCTTTTAATATGGACATTGTCTATTTTATACCAATATCCATTGGATCCACTAATGCTAAGCGCAAAAAATTGAACAAATAAGGCAACCAAAATCATGGATTAGTCAGATACAATAAAATTCAAATATTTTGAATGGTCATAAAAATTTCAATCCCAGGCTTTGCAGCCTCTTGGAATCAAAGGGACACATTTATTTTGGTGTTAAGGTATGAACCCTATAACCAGACTCTAAAAACTAGCCCGTTGATACATGGTCCTAATATAGAGCACCAATTCCCTTTTGGAAACTTTTTTCAAAATCGAGCTATCATGATGCTTCTTGTGTCTCATTAGCCTTACTTTGATAGCATAATGGTATGTTCAAATGTTCTCGACACTATAACATTCGTAGTTCAAAAACCCCGAGTTGTCTGTTCACCTCATCTCTTTCTATTTTGTGAACATGTTTCAGCCATCAACCCGATAGACAAACGGTGAGTTGTAATTAAATATAAATATAAACTCGTATCGATAGGATAATAAATATCTCAAGTGATAAAGTTCGTTTGACACCACTTGAGATTTAGACTAAAAAAGTGAAAGAAGGTTAGAAGTTTTTCCCAATTGTACCTAAACTTTGGGTTCTTCTAGACTTCTAGGTATGGTTAACTAAATTTCACTCTTATGGCTTATTATATGTGTGTTTAGGGTGACATCTAATGTTGGCAATCCCCAATAATTTTTCCTACCTAGTAAGGACAGTCGAGACCTTTGATCTTAGGCCCATGGCAAGCTCGGTAGATTAGGTTCGATTTGGGTGAGAACATTTCTCATGTTTGTACAGATGAATCATAAAAACAAGAGCAATGCACCTGGGGGGCTTTGGTTGACCATATGGATTGTTAATTGCATGATCGGTTAATAACCCCATATATCTTAAAATAGATCATATATCTCCCCTTATACAGTACTAAGCAAATAGTCTAATCATATTCTAGTGCAGTGTGTGCCGAGAAAGCTCCAAACTTGGATTTTACTTCATAATCTGAGATATATATAAAAATCATTTTGCTTATTTTTATAAGCAAACGCAACATTAGATTTTTTTTATTTAAGCACTATAACATAGTTAGTGAATATAACAATATCATAATAATAAATCAATCAATAAAAAAATCACAATAATAAATATCAAGGGGATTATAATTGAACATCGACTAAATTTGAAAAGATTTAGAGCTCATAATGTACAACTAGTCTGAGGCTTGACTCTCTAAAAAAGTCCCAAGTGGAGTCACCAAAAAGCTATCATAATATATCGAGATACAAACCTCAATATATTAGAGTAGACAATGCTTTAAATCACCGTAAGGCCGTAACCGGTTAGATAAATCGCTCGTCTAAACCTCTCATATTGAAATACAAGAGTGACTGGGTTAAAGAGTCACCATCGATCTATTATGGCTATAGGTGTGATTGCTCATCTATTAAAACCATTCACTAAAGTGTTATGGAACTCCAAAGAAATGATTTTATGATCCGTGTGTACCAAAAATCTATAAAGTTGGGCCCCAGTATTAGTTACACCAGATATAAGGATTCGATCCCTCTCTTGATGCCTAATACTTGGTACCAACTAATCATATGTATTCAAATTTGTTTCTATCGATTTCAATCGTATGTATTCAACCATAATCCCCCTTTTTTTATTCTATCAAAATCAAGCAAATATCAACATAAAATGTAGCTTGGAACTCTTATCAGGACTAGCTCAATTTTACAATCGATTTAGGGCAAAAATCACTTAAAAAGGAAAAATACCACACAAGTGCTTGACTCTAAAACTACTCACTCACTGCCTTCATTTTCAGTGTTTTTCCTTTATCAATTTTCACTCCATTTAAAAGAAATCTCAAAAATAGTACACTTAGACTAAATTAAAGAAAATCAAAATTTTGAAACAAAAATGAAAAGTCAACTATCAACTTTATTTATTTCAACTAGGAAGCCTTAATGTGAGGCACTAGGGACCTTTTGTAGGGCACACCGAAACTTATTGACACATTAAACATAACTCTTAGAATTAATTTTGAGTTATCTGAATGGCTTGGAATAAAAAACAAAAGTAGAGAGAACTAAAACATGGACAGATTTGACTTTTTAAGCTGTCTGAATTTTTTTTCAGATCAATCCTATCACATAAAATCATTAAACCAAATTTTAATGAATTTTGACTCACTATACTTCAACATAAAAATATTCAAAAAAAATCAAAAAAATCATTTTGGTTGTCACATGAAATTTTCAATTGGAAACTACTCCATCGTATAACATGTCCGACCAGCTTGCTTTCTAAAATTTCTTCATAATTCGTCCATAATACCCACCAGATAAGCCATACATGATTCGAAAGCTTGTTCATTCTAATTTTATCTAAAAATTTGAGAAAAATATACAGTAGTGATTATCCTTAAAAACAACTAGTATTACTAATCAGGAGTTAAAACTGAGCTAAGCAAATAGCTCATGTTCCTAGATTTTACTTTATTTGTTTGATCATGAAATCACAAATTTTAGTGGCCCAATCAATGAAGATTATATGAATATTAAAAAAAAATCCTAAGGTCTATAATCTGATCAAAATATATCTTTTTAATGAGGCTACACTACTAGAATACATAAGTAGCTCTGAATTAACTTGTGATCACGAAGCCTTTTGTCATATTTTTAGAACATATTTCTAGACATTCAAACTCTAGCAATGAGACCAAATAGAATCTATAAATGTTATATATGAGTAATCACCAAAGGCTTTTAAGTGCCAAGACCTAGAAACATGTTTTTCAACATTGGCAATATGCTTTGGAGTCATGCGAATGACTCTACTTTTATTGTTTTTATTTATTATTATTTATTCTTAGCAAATGAATGACGTACCAGTGCCAACCACTTGTGTCTTATAACTAGCAAACAAAATGACTCTAAATAACACTACATGACTCACCTAAACTTCGTCTAATGATCACATTAAGGCTTATCAAGTTTTGGACTCATCAAAGCACATTTAAACACTTAAAAATATTTTTGTTTGCTCTAAATCAGCTTTAATTCAAGATATTTTATTTAATATCCAAGCTACTTATTAAAAAGCTTATTAAAGAATACCAAACCTTGATTTACCTATTGATTAAGCGAACCAGAGTTTGCCCTTAGGGGATCTTTTAAGAAAGACATTGTTTTTATCCATTCTAAACATGCTATCACACATTTTATCAAACACATAGAACACTAACCTAAAGTTCTAGCCACTAATCATCCATAAAATCTATCCTAACCATAAAATTCTAACTTAGTCAAATCTATATTCTCACTTAAACATCAATTCTCATCAAAATCTCATCAATTATCAATCAAGCATAAGAATATATAGGTTGGCTTTAATTCAATCAACATGCTTTTCGCCATTTAAGCTCATCAATTGAACAAATAAGCTTCTAGATTCATTCAATTAAGCATAGATTTCAGCTTACCTAAGTTCATCTTAACTTACTTCATCTAATTTCATCAATACTTAATTCATCTAATTTCGTCAATTAAGCAAAGCCCACTCAATCACACCAAGAAATTGCCATGGCTAAACATAGCAAAGGATTTCATAAGTTGTTCCAATGGTTCTCTAGGTCCTAGAACTTATGATTTCATCATTTGGCATTAAATTCAAGTTCTATCAACCTAGATTTTAATTCAAATTAGCTCAAACAAGCTCAAATTAGTATAATCATACAAGATTAAAACAATTAACCTTAAGATTAAGCTAACCTAAGCTAGTTGAACCGAGCTAGAAAATCATGATTTCATCATTTAAACTTCAAGACTTCAGCTCAGTATATCAAATACTAGCTTAACTAAACTTAAATCATCAAAGTCCTAGTAAACTAGATTGATCAAAACTTGATCTATAAATCTCCTATGATTTGAAGTTAGGTTTAGTTCCTTAATCATGATTTAAGCTAGATTTTAATAACTAATCATAAGATCAAGCTTTAAACAATAAGAAATCGAGCGAATCATAGCTCAAATCATGATACAAAGACAAGATCATCATAAATCATCAAAGTTGAATCTTAGAGATCATGAAATAAGTTTAACTAAACATCATTCAAGCATGGATAAACATGAATTAATCATTCAAATCATGAAATTGCAATGAAGTTAAGGAGAAAAGATAGAAATTATATTTACTCCAAGTTAGATCTTCCTCATAAAGATGATGAGAGCTTGAGAGAGAAAAAATACTCTAGACTTTCTAAATTCTTTAAGTGATTAAAAGTTATGAAATTATGGCTAGTCACCCCTATTTATAGGCCTTGAAATTGAAGACTATAGACACTTAATTTCACCCAAGCCTCTTTTTTTTATAGTCATAAATTTCTGAGAATGAGAATCTAGTGGCCACCCTGGTATAGGTCAACCTCCTCCAAGCAAGTTGGACATTTTCAAAATTGATTTAGTCATATCTAAATGGACGCGTACGCACGTGACAAAAAAAGTGTAGTTTTAAGTGTTAATTAGCACATATCTCAGATAAAAAGGACGAATATTCAAGAGAAAAATTAGATTTTAAATATTTTCTTGTCAAATTTTGTAAATTCATATCTACATATACTATCATGGTCAAATTTTTTATTTTTAGGAAATTTTCAAGATTTTTTGTAAAATTTCAAAAGTTGACCGTCACATATTTTCATCAGTACCCGTGTAGTATTTATACCAATATGCACTCAAAAAAATAAAAAATATTCAATAAAAAATCCATATTGGCATTTTATACCAAGAGGTGTCAAACTGACAAATTTATCAATTATTTTTGAAAATTTTACTATATTGCGAGTTTTTGCTCGTGGATTTTTCGATAATAATTGTTCTAAAATTCAAGTTTTATCCTTATTATTTTCACCAATTAATGCTTTAAGCAAGGTATTAAATTTAGCTCATTTGTTTGAACTTGGATTTATTTTTAAAATTTTTATGTTTTCAAAATACAGAGTTTTTTACTCTAAATTTTTTTTTGGTAGGATTTTTTTGAGTTTATAATACTTAAAATTCTTTAAATATTTTCATTAAATTCATACTAAATCAGTTTTTGAAAATTAATTTATTTTATGAGTTTTGTATTTTTTATAAATAATAATTTTTTTCATAAAGGTTTTTCTCATAAAATTTTACGCGTTTAAAATTTTAATTATTTTTTTCTTGCACATAAGACTTCTTAAAATTTTCTTGTATAATTCAATACTCGAAATTTTTATAAAAGAGTTTTTTTATTTTTATTAATTTTATTCTAGGCAAAATTTTCTTAATGGGACTAAAACTTTCAAATTTTACAAATGGGCTTGATAAGCCTAATAATTTCTCAATTGGCTCAATAATCTTGCCAAGCCCATTTTTGACTTTCTCTCAAGCTCATTTTAATTCTCTAAAAAGCCCACCGTACCCATTTTAATCTCTAATTTTCCAACAAATTCTACTAACCCTTTCTTTTCTTTGATAAATTTTATGTATATATACATCAATTATTTTGGTTCATATTTTGTCTACGGAATTTTGATTGGATTTCTCATATGATTAAATTTTTAATTCGACTTACCATGTGAATTTTTTTTTTTTTAGTATATGAACTTTAATTTGTTATCGTTTTCTTTATGGAATTTCCAATTAGGATTTTGTTGCACCTTGATTGCATTTATTTCTTTACTTTCAAGATTATTTTTACTTGTAAATTTATAACTTAATTTTGTTTTTACATAATTTATTTTATAATTTACTAATTTAGTTACATGAAATTAAATTAGGTTAGAATTAAATTCTTTTTTAATTAATTTAGTTTCCTACTAACTAATTCCATCAAGTTAGGCCAGAAATACTACATGATCACCATGCCACCTAAACTACCAAAATCATGACAATAGGATGGTGACTTGTAAGAAAGATGACAAAAGCATGGCTTATGACACACTAATAATTATTTTTAGCTTAGCAAAGTTAACAAATTATAAAATAAATAAAAAAAGGATGGAAAAAGCATGGAAATTTCACTAAAGAGGGTTTTCTTCCTTCTTGGCCAAATCATTTTCCCCTATGAATAGAGTAGGATGTTTGTCATTTGCTCGCTTAGTTTGGAGCCAAAGAAAAGCCAAAAAAGAAAAAAAAAGGAAATAAAAAAAAGAATTTGATTTATTTCAAAGCTTTTAAGGTAGTTTTTTCTTAAAAATTCATGTTGTTAATTTCATCTTCTAGTTTTATTCACTTCATTTTCATCTTCTTTGACTCTTGATGCTAGTTCCATGATCTTTACTTATTAAGGTGATTAAACTTAAGCTATGGCATATTTCATTCTTTATAAACCTAAGCTTAGAACCATGACCATTCCGTTTTGTTTTTGTTTAAATTTCATTAAAACCATATTTTCAAAGTTGAAATGCTTTAAATCATGCTTAAATGTGCTAAAATAAATTTTAATATTGATGGCTTTCATGAATCATACATGGTTGTATTTAGCATTTTTTTATTTTTATTTTTACATCTAGTTTGTGATGTCTCTTAAATATTGATGCTTTGAGAAATTTTGTTGTGTGTTGAGCTTGGTAATATTCTAGGATTAACGTGGATTTAGGTCTACTTTCATAAATAGTGAAATTTTTAGGGGTTGTTTGGTAGATAACCAAACTTTTAGGGGCTAGAATGTAACTTTTCCTTTAATTTTTTAAGCTATTTAAGGACTTTTTTAGATCATGGCAACACTGCCAATAGTTGTTTCATAATTTTTCCAATTTTTTCAACTCCATTTTGGGGGGTTTACTAGCTTGGTTCAACTCATAGAGGCCAAAAATGTAAATTTTCATTTTGAGCTTAGTTTGTTCACAACCCTTAAGGACTATTTTATAATTTTTCAAAAAAATTTAAAATTATTTAGAGGTGTTTACATGCTTAAGTGAAGTAGGAGGTGGATAAAAAATAGAATTTTTCATTTTTAGGCATTTTGGAGGCATTTAATAATTTTACAAAAATTTAGGGAATTGGTTAAAAAGACCCTAAAACTTTTTGAGGCCACGAGTGTTTGGACGAATGGTCCTAGAGTCTTGAATTTTTCATGTGTTTTGATGTGTATTGATATGTATTATGCATTTTAAGTCACTTAGGGACCAAATTTAAAAGTTAGGAAAGTTTAGGACTATTGAGCAATGTCTTACATTTTAGTATTACTTAGGTCACTTCTCATAAGAATTACCTATTAAGCTATTTTGGACATTTTAGAAGTAATTTTAACATTTTTGCACTATTTAAGGGTTAGAGTGTAATTTTAAAAAGTTTAGGGGTGTATTAGTAATTTTTGAATTTTTGGTCATATTTGCTATCTAAGTTACCCATTTAGGGTATATTTGTCATTTATATTATTATCGAGCCCTTTAGGGTTATTCGGATACTTTCATCTTAAAGGTATACCTTGGGTACATTTTAGTATTTTACCTTAAAATCTAGTCCTTTAAGGTCACCGAATCCTTTCATGTCTAAGGTGTAGTTTAGGGATAGGTTAGTCATTTCATGATGTTATCGGGTCTTTTAGGGTTACTAAGATACTTTCATGTTGAGGCATATCTTAGGGATATTTTAGTTATTTACCTTAGAACCAATCCTTTAGGGTCACCGAGATGCTTTCATGATGAAGGTGTGCTTTAGGGGACATGTTGGTCTTTTTGACCAAGTTTAAGTCTTAGGACAAATTTTTTTATAAAACAAAAATTTTTAGAAACTAAAGCAATGTCTTCGAGTTAAAGTAATATTTAGAAATTTTCACAACATATGAGAGGGGTTCTACAGATTATTTTAATAATGAGATATCCTTTTAAAAAAATTAAAAAAATTAAGATTTTTTGAATTCTGTAAAAATAAAACCTTTCATATTCCTTCAGCTTTCTAGTAGCGTATGAAAGATATTTTGATTTTAAAAACCTTTCATATTCCTTCGATCTTTCGATCGAGTGAGAAAGAGATAATGATAAAATATTTTGTGTTTCTTTGATCCTTTGGTTGGGTACAAAAGATATTTTGATTTTTAAAAATATTAGATACTCGATTTTCTTGCATGGAATAATAAATTCGTTTTCATAAAAATTTTATTTTGACATATAACGATTATAATTGAATACCAGATACCAAAATCGAATAAAAATCGAAATTCAAATTGACACATAATTAATAAGATATCGATTACCGGGCATCATGAGAGGGATTAATCGTTACTCATGATTGTGACTTGTTAGCTATATTAGCTTTGAATTAATCTTAGTTTTGATATAACTAAAACTTAAGCTTAATTAGCTTGTGTTTAA